>MNCI01030805.1:131468-158010 GCA_015680685.1 Gnetum montanum | reverse complement strand
TCCAACCGCCCAAATTGCTCAGAAAATAAAAGAAAATATGCCGACGTCCAACCGCCCAAATTGCCCATTACTGAAAAAAAGAAAGAAAGAGAAACCATTGGCAACCACCTAGGGAGAGAGGAGGTTCAGTCCATGGCTTCATGGCCCTGGCCTCATTGGGCTAGAGCTTCCTGGCCTGACTTCTCCTCTCCCTCCCCCTCCAACTCCATCACCTTGATGGCTTTTTATAACCAATTTTAGGGTTAGGGTAACCTATCTTTTTATTATTTTTTATTTTTTTTATTCTTCTTTTTCTTTTTTTCTTTTTTTTTTAAAAATAAACAAAGGCCCCATGCCAAGCAAGCATGGGCATGTTGGTATCAATAGGTACAAAAACTTCCATTTCATATATCATCATCATCATCAAAAAGCATGACAAGAGAAGAAACACATGGTGTATAACTCTATAACTTCTATTTTCATTTATGATTTACAACTTTGGATGTGCTATATACATAAAATTTCTTTCTTGTGTAGTTTACTTATGAAAAGTGGTGAGTATCCCCTATGCCCAACCATACAAATCACAAGTGTTCACACATGATTTGGTTGATTTCATGGATGGGACTAGTTGTGGCATCTAGATTGTTAAGCATTGATTGTAGGATGTTGTCTTTTCACTTGGACTAGTGGTAGCTTTGTCATGTAGAGTTTAGTCCAAATTTTGAGATATGATAATTGATGTTGTTTGGCTTTTAATACTCCTAGTTGTGAACCTGATGAAAGTTGAGAATAGAAATCTAAACCTAAGTAATGATAGTAATGTAAATTTACTCTAGCCTAGAGCGGTTAGCATCCGATCATGGCTTACCATACATGCCATAGGCTCATGTAATCATTATGAAGTTACCAAGTGTTATGCTACTAGGAAAACTAAGTAATAACACTACTGGGATTACCAAATGATTACACTTAAATGCTCAAAACTAGTCATACTCATTTCACTTTACTAATGACCAAATAAAGTAAAATACTTGGAAATATAAATGATTAAACTAAGAAAATAGTGGAAATGTAAATTATTAAACCAAGAAAATGATAAAAAATATGATAAATAAAATACTAAAAGTAAGTGGATGCTACAATGATGACTTTGGAAGAGAGAACCTACTTCAAGATTGGTACATACCACTTGTTTCCCACCAAAGGGCTCAATCACATTTCCACTTATGTGGCTAGGGGAAGCACCATTTTAATGGAAAAATAATTCTTGAACCTTTCCTAGTACTATTTCATAGAGATTCAATGATGATTCAAAGAAATGAAGTCAAGAAGACCAACACTTTCATTTCCCTGCCTAATTAGAAAGTTGTGCAAGCACACGAGAATCTTATGATATACCATTGATATCCTTTAGAACGCTTAACAAACCTCCTTTGTAGAGCTCCTCAAAATCGTAGCATAAAGAAAAGATTTTGATGAGGAGTAGGAAGTTGAAAAGGATGTAGAACTAAGAACTGAAACATGATAAGAGCCTAAGCAGTTCCCACAAGCACAAGCTTCTTTGCCACCATTGTAAGATTATAGACCATCTATGAGCCATCTATAAAGAATCACTAAGACTATCAGTTGGGGGAGCAGGGATGAGGCCAATCTTTTCCAAGTTATGGATGACATTGTATGGTCCACCATATCAACCAGTCCAACTAGGGGGGAAATCTTAATTCAGTCAAGAGGAGGGGGATCCCAATGATTGCACTAGATCTTTGGGAATGTTGTATCCTTTCAAGTCACATTGGAAATAGGAGAAGGTGCGATAGTCATGATGCTACAACATGATGATGTACTAGGCATAGCAAAGGTGATCATTGACCACATCAAAGAATCATTAAATGTTCTTGTTATGCCTTTGAAATATCTAGTAGGAACAAAAGATGCACAAATGTTGGTTGAGATCTCAATGACTCCTACAGTGCATGAGGATGTACTTGATCATTTTCTGTAGAAATTTCAAGTGATGACCACTTTTTTCAACATTCCTAGCAATGTCACTATGGCATAATTAGACCTCATTATTATAAAAGTAAAGTTGGTTATGGTAGAAGTCAAGGTAGATCATGCGGAAGCTAAGGTGAAAAGATTGCAAGAAGAGTTGGCTACCCTGCAAGTTGAACAATGGGATCCTACCTGTTTTGTCACACCAGACCAACTAGAATAGTTCTAGATAGAGGATCTTACCAAGCTAGCAAAGGAGAGAGAAATTACAAAGTAAGTAAAGTAGATGGCAGTATGGAATGCCTCTGCTATAGATTCATGAACTCATGTGGATAAAAAGGCATTGACTACTCTTCAAGAAGAAAATAAGTAGCTCGCTAAAGAGAATTCCTGATTGACCATAGTGGAAAAGCAAAAGAACATCTTGGAAGAGAATGTCGACTAGTTGAGGGAACAACGGGTAAGGGTCAACTAGGATATGAGTAGATTGGGCTAAGGAAATAACATTTTTTCTATGGAGGAGGTACACACTATTCATAAAAAGATAACAATAAAGATTAGCATGTGGAAGAATGAGGCCAAGAAACATGAGAAGTTAAAAGAACACTTCTATGACTAGGTTGACATGTATAAGGAAATTAATGAGAAGGAAATCAATATGGCTAAGGCCCACATCAGCTTCTTAGTAACAGAAAATTTTTAACGGTAGGTCATTTTGGTTAGTTATGCCATGGTCCAACAAGTGGAAGTTGAAAATAAGGACTTGTAGATAAAATATTTAAAGGAACACATGGCATTGTCTAACCTTAGATATGTTAACCTTGCCATGTTAATATTAGGTCATCCACAAATCAAGTTGGAGAAGTAAGTGGTGATCACCTACGCACTATATGAAAAAGAATCTGTAGATCAGAAGGATGCTTTGCAAAAGTTACAAGTGGTAAACTCAGCATTAGAGGTGGTAAAAAATAGCTACCAAGGATAGAAAGATGTAGCCTCAAACATAGCTTGAAGATTGATAGATTATCATGAGCTAAGGGATAAAGTTAGGGCTCTCAAGAAGGAATGATAATAATTCGTACCATGGTACATCAAGGCAAATCAAATGTTTCTGCAACTGACATGTCCTTGGGATGTACCAATGCCAGCATACATTGGCACAATAGCCTAGATGGTGCATGACCTAAGGATGAAGGAGGAAAAATTACAAGTCTTGCTTAGCTATTACAAATCTTAGTGGCCTGACGACAAAGAAAAGTGGCTAGTGGAAGAGTCAACACCTTCAGGCACCACATGAGCTTCCTAGTCTTGTTTTTTTTTGTTTTATTTTGTAATAATGTGTTCCATTTTTGTACTACACCACTACAACATGTGAAGATTCAGTTATTTTGACACTTGTTTAAATCAGTCAATAATCCCATACCTACCCAATATTTTGTAAAGAACTTGTTCCTCATTTTTCATGCAGTCATGGGGTTATGATGAGTTGTGATTTGACATGTCCCGATGTCGAATATGTGACATTGGTGTCCCTATGTTGCATACCCAATGTTAGGGTTAATAAGTGATGTCGGATACTTGATGTCACCTGATTTGGACCTTGCATATAAATACTGCACTTCAGGTTCTAGGTAAGACATCTTAGAAAATAGTTAGTTTTTCAATTTCTTTTCTTTAAATTCTATTATTTCTAGTGCATGCCTGCAGTGTGATATTTGTAATTGTACAATACCTTTGTTCGAGTGTGACATACTTGGACATGTTACATGACTAGCAATAAAGATTAAGATTGCTTCCATCATTGTAGCATCCACTTAGATCATTTTTGGTTTAATTATTTAATGCTTTTTTAGTTAAACATTTCCATTTATTGTTATTTACTATTCCTGTTATTAAGTGGAATGCATACACCTTAATCATGAGTGTTTAAATGTAAATACTTGGTAATCTGGAGGTGTATTATTTGGCAGAACTAGTGATGTACACTTGGCAATCCCAGAAGTAGCTTCACAAAGCCTAAGACATGTACAGATGATTAAGTGTGGATACTCATCACCATGGGCTAATTTAGACTTTGTTTTCCATTATTCATTAGTCTAATCAATTTATCTTTTCTTGTCATTAGTAGTATAGAATTAGGAACAACATCATATGCCTCACTTTGGACTAAACCATACATGACAAAGCTACCACTAGTCCAAGTGGGAAGATAGTGAACTATGATCAGAGCATAATGATCTAGATGCCACAAGTAGTCCCATCCATGAAATTCAATTGGATCATGTGTGAACGCTTGTGATTCATATAGTTGAGTGTAGGTGTACCTCATCGCTCATCAACCATAATGAAATAAATAAAAATAGAAGGCATCAACATGACATGTTTGATGATGATGAACCATTATTGACTACTAAAAGCATGATGTAGATAATGAAGGAAGTTAGAATATCCCATAGGAATCAAAGGGAAAGTCACATAAAAAGGCTTGATATGAATAACATTCCTAAATTTGTAGTAGGATATAACTCTAATGCACAACATCACTTACAAGCCTTCCATGATGCATGCTCCTTATAGAACATTGAGAGTAAGTGGCAAGAGCTTAAATTATTTCCTAGGATACTTGTTGACAAAGCTTAAAGTTGGTATAGATCATTGTAACTAGATTCAATCCATCGATAGTGCACAATGATGGAACATTTCAACAAAAAATATCAAACCTATGTGAGAGTGTTGAACTTAAGAAAACAAATCCAAGAATGGACTTAAGAAAAACATGAATCCTTGGATGTGGCCTTGGATAGATACTATTCTCTACTACATATATGTTCAGGTCATGATTCTTCTAAAAATGAATAGCTTCTCCACATCATAGATGGGATTCATACCCCAACAAGAAAGACCCTTAGGATTTATGCCCAAGGATGATTATCTAAATGAAAAGCCCATTAGATACAAAGGCTAGTTAAGCAAGTGGCAAAAGAAGAAGGATGGCTATGTAAACAAGAGAATGTAGAGGAATATAACTAGGATCTAACTTTTCAAAAGAAAGAAATCTATATGTATGATAGGGAAAAAGAGGAAACTCTCAATGAATTGATTTCACAATAGACCTTGCCAATACAAAAATCTATTGCTAAGATTGAAGCAAGGGTAGATAAGATGTGGAAGTTGATGAACAAAAAACTTACAACCTACTTGGAAATCATAGGGGAGAAGGTAGTGTAGAAAGAATCAAGTGATCAAGACAAGAAGAGGAAAAAGACCAATGAAATAGGTAGGAACACTTATCGACAAAAAGGAAAAATTGTTGTAGAAGAAGAGGCTATAGACTCAACCACAGAAGAGGATGATGGACGTGCCATATTCTTATATGAGCATCCAAAGGACTATTCTACATTCATGTTACATCTACATGAGTATTGGACTTTGTCTTTGAATTCCAAGTTTGTACAAAATAAAATGCCTAGGAAATTACCTTTTTCACAAGGTTATTATAGAAAATCCTACAACCAACCATACTATTCTAGTGGGACTTCTTATTAGCCTTAAAATCACTATCAAATGTAGTGGAAAAACCCATAGTTGTAGGGGATGCCATCAACAAACCAACAATACCCTTATTGCCAGTTGGGTTCATATGACTACTATATTCAACAACTTGTTTCTCCAGATGGTTCTACGTCCTCTACCTCAAATCACTACTACCACTCCCAAATATCATCGACCCATAACATCCCTTATGGGTTCACCATCTCAAACCTCTTATCCTCCATGACATCCTCAATATTCTCATACTTCCCTCCATCATATGTCACCATCAACAATACAATAAGGATTGACACCACAACATCAATGGAAGAATGCCACTTGTGCTATGAAGATACAAGTAAATGATAATGTTAGTAGATCTCAGCAAAAGTCTCAAAAATGTCCTTTCTTTAGGATAGTTTCCACACATGGGCAAAAAACTCATAGACCTACTGGCTCATCAAAATTAGCACAAGGCCCTCCAAGTGCAACATCTTCCTCACCAAAACAATGTCTTCCAACCTAATGCAAGAGCCAACACACATTACTACTCTAATGTAAAACATAACAGATGAAACTATTACTATGAAGAGATAGGCAATTTCATGCATTACTATTGAAAAAGAAGGATGCATTTGTGAACCAGCCTTCTAGAATGTTGAACACTATCATTACACTAGTCCATAACAAATGTGAAAAATAAGCGCGTGCACATGAGAGAGCAAGGGACACTAATCCAAAAGACACCTAGTGAACAACAACTAAGAACTTTCAATTGTCCAAAACATGCATGAAAACATCTAAACCACTTATTAATTCCCATTCTAAGAAAATGATCCCAACTAAGAACTTACAAAGAGAAATACTAAACCACAATCATACACCAATAGAAAGAGGAACTAACAACTTAGATGATCAAAATTCAATTATGATCAAGATTACATGGGGATGATAATTGAAAACTCAGTTATTAAGGATGGTAAGTGAGAAATCTTAGGTGTTTGACTGAGGGGAACTAGGCTCCATTTTCTAAACACTTGCCCATGAGTTAAGTTTTGGTGTGATACCTATCATGATCAAGGAATTAATAAGCATTTTTCAAATTTCTTTTTGTAATTTCTTTTTGATTTTTAATTTTTTTTATGCCTTTTCACATTTCTTACCAATTTCCACATTCTTTAATATCTTTTCATTCTTTTATAGTTTTCCATTTCTTAAACCATTTACAATTGATATTTTCTACTTCTTTTTAATCTTTTTCATTCTTAATATTTTTTACATTTTTTCATACTCTATTTACATGTTACATGTACATATTTCTAGCAATTTTGAATGAAACACGTTAAATAAAGCAAGATGTAGTCCCACGAAGGTGAATATTTCTTTATGTTATCAAAACATAATGGATTGATTATTTGTACAGTGAGACCACATCACCCATCCATCAATTCCAATAACAAGAGATTCTTACCATGACCATAATGATATTCTTTCTATCATACAACTAAGAATAAACCTATGATCATTATATCTAGGTTGGAAAGTGAAGAACCAAGAGGAAATGTGAAGGGTCTGACATCAAGAGATTTTGTGGATTCTTTTGGATTACTATTGTGAGTTCTATCAAGTTGCTAAGATTGTATTATATCCTCATAGATGTAATGAAAAATGGGAGTAAGAGAATAATAAGTGTTTCCTTACCATGTCACTAGAAGGACATGTTACCCATGCTTGAAGGTAGTCCTCTGGTAAGGTTGATACAAATAAAAATAAAAGAGAATAGAATAAATTTATAGGGGTCCCACTAGCATGTTACCCATGCTTGAAGGTAGGAAGCTTCTCAAAAATCTAAAAAATAAAATGCGCAATGAGTAAACTCCTCCCTTGGACAATATGACAAGTGGTAATACTCGTTACAATAGTGGTAGCTTATGGTTGTAAATCTAATAGATGAAATAGTGCAATGCCACTAGAAAGTGGTTTGGACTTAGTTTGAATATTGTAAAGAAGGATTAATGATTACTTTAGCCATTAATAATACACAAGGATTCATTATGCCTATGGTAAGATGCCTCATGTTTCATTTTCTACAATCCTCTCTATAGTCCATCTTACCTCATTTTATATTTAATCATAGCTTGTGGTTTTGTATAATATGGCATTACTTTTCCAATCTAGTGATACTAACATATGTGTTTTACTAGACAGATATGTCTTACATTCAACTCCTTTAGTTCCTAAGAACACTTCTAGGCATGGTTATAAAAGGAAATTAAGGGTTGGAGCTTACTTTGGGAATGACACACTTGAATAACTCTTTTATTTCATATTTTCCAGGCAATTCAACATCATCTTATGCCTTCCAAAATATCTACTAAACTTCCCATATCATCTAGTAATTTGTTAGTACATTAGAAATTCATTTTTCATTTCTTATCCATATTATAAACTTTTGTTGCCCAAGATTCCTTCTTTAGGAATTTTGAATGATAAATTTTCAAAAAATATGAATCATTAATGGCCATGATCCTTTAGATAATATTTACATCTTTTTAATATTCCATTTGACTTATTTTTTCCAAGAAAAATCACTAAAAAATTTGAAGTTGTTAATGGTAATGTCAAATTTACAATGTCATAGGCATCTACGATGTATGATCTACAATGTCATGCATATAAAAATAGTATATATATGTGTGAGAGTTAGTGAAAATTTTCATTTCTCTCATTTGTAGTAACAAATGTTTTTGCAGTTTTTTCCTTAGCCCTCTTGCACACTAACTTCCAAAGATCGTAACTTCACCCTCATAGCTCCAATTTTCAAAATTCTTCAATCCTTTTGATCTTAGAGCACTTGACTTCATTCTGAAGGGGTGGGGGTGCATTGCATGATATAAGTGAGTGGAAATTTAAAAATTTGAGCCATATATTTCTAACACCTGAAAGATATTATAAAGGATAAGCACAAGGAGATAATAAGAACCTTAAAGTTAATCAATCAAACTAAGGCCAAAAAGATATAGATAATACTTCTAATAGACCATATCAACTATTTTAGACCATAAAAAGTAAGGAAAATTATAGAATATCATAAGTAACTAAAAGATATAACACCTAAGGTGTTCCTTTTTTTTTTTGCAAATTTTTCTAACTCTGTAATCATAATATGATAGGAACTTGATCTAACCAAGGGTATGAGCAAGGTAGAAAGGTACTAAGAATTGATAGGAACATGTTAATAATTTCAAACCCTTGTTGATTATAGATGGTCCCAAAGATACCACCAGAAGGAGGACCTTCACAACATGGAAGCTGTAAAGATGCAACTCCAAGTGTCTCCATTATCGTCCACACTAAACAATAGTAGAGAATGGTACTTAGGAAAAACATACCAATTTTAGCAAAATAAAGAGGTCAATGTAACAGTTAAAATCAAGGGAGTTTCTTTGTGATACTCAATAGAGAGGACATATGGAAAAAGAAGATAGGGACAGAAGAGGAGAAAATTTCTGGAAGAAACTTTCTAGAAGCCTAATGACAAAGGGAAGAAGCCAATGGAAGAGTCACCACCACTTGAAATATGAACTACATCAAGCCACTTCAAATTTTGTTTTTGTTTTGTCATGTAACTATGTCATTTTGTGCACACCATTATGGCACTCAAAGTTAGTTAGTACTTACAGTTAGTCAATAATCTTGTACCTTCCTAATTTTGTAAAGAAAACTCAATCCTATCCTATTAACTCAAGGATGAATTTTTAGTAAATTATGGAGGTATGATGAATTATTAGTTGGTTGAGATATCATAGATGCTACATCACATCTATTTGATAAAGTCATATTTTTGTTAACTAATGATATTGTAACTATGATATTGTATATTCGATATCATAGCACAAGATACATCATTGTAGATCTGATATCATAAAATATGTGAAACCTATAAATATAACACTTGTGTGCATGGATTCAAAGAAATTTCATTCCATCCTTATGTAAATTATTGCAATTTAGTTTCATAGTTTTAGTGCTAGAGTGAATGCCCAGAGTGTCATGTTGAGCACTTGTACAGAATCTTTATTCAAGTGAAGTGTACTTAGACATAATTCACATTTGGAAATAAAGATCAAGATTTCTTCTAATAATTGCATCATCCACTTAGTTTTATTATTTTATTTAGCATAGTATTTACTATTTTCTTAGTTTAATCATTTTCATTTCCAAGTATTTTACTTTCCTTGTTCATTAGTAAAGCAGAATGAGTACAACTAGTTTCAAGCATTTAAGTATAATCGTTTGGTAATTCCAATAGTGTTATTGATTGGTTTGCCTAGTAGCATAATGCTTGGTAACCTAATAATGGTTACATCATCCTAAGATGTGTTTGGTAAGCCAAGACTGAATGCTTATAGCTCTAAGTTAGAGTAGATTTACATTACTATCGTTACTTAGACTTAAGACTAAATCTCATTCCCAATTATGTTTATCACTAGGAGTAATCAAGGCCTAGCAACATTAATTATCATATGCCTCAATTTGGACTAAAACACACATGACAAATCTACCACTAGTCTAAGTGGAAAGAAAACATCCTATGATCAATGCTTAGCAACCTAGATGCCATAACTAGTTCCATTTATAGCATTTGACTAGATCATGTGTGAATGCTTGTGATTTATATGGTTGGGCATAGGGGGTACCTGTCGTTCATCAATTACTATCCCATCATTCATCTCCATCTTGATCATGGCTATTCTTTCTTCTATCTTACCCTTTGCTTCTCTTGTTAGAGTTGGAGAATGAAGATGATGAGGATGATGATGAGGGTAAGGAAGAAGAAGAACCAAAACCAAAATGATGCTTGCTAGTTCCTCTCCTTCATTCCCTACCTCAATCAACTTACTTTTCTTTCTCTTTGTTCTTGTCATTATTCTTTCTTTTCAATGAGTGGCTATGATTATTATCTTTTGAGGTCCCCTGGTCTTGTGAACGACTCTTTTCCTCATCCAGGTTATCCATTGTTAACTACAACCTTTAGTTAAGAATTTTCTCATCATTTAAAGGAGGAGATTTTATGTATTGGGAATGGCCTTAAAAAAATCCTTTCCTTTGTTATACTATTGTAAGAATAACTTAGTTGGAACCCTCTTGCCCTTTGAGACCTCATATCGTACTTTCATTTGTTGATCCTTCTTTCACTGAGCATCAATGGGGTGATAATCCTAGTAAGTATGGTCCTAAATCTCATACTCTATGTTAAGTGCAATGATTCTTAGCCTGATGAGGTTTTTCATTAGCATGGTAGGAACAGATTGATCATAAGGCAACATAATGTTTCCTTCCATATCCCTCCATCATAGCTACTTATCTTAATGTAGGATGAAAGTAAAATTTTAATTGTAAGGATTTGGATGGGTGTAGATAACACAAAGTTTTTGGGGCTGTTTCTTGGTCCTCATGTAACTGATTGGGGAGTTTTTGGGGATGTCCAAACCTAGGGATATTATTCATGTCTAATCTTTTGATTTGACTATCCTTTACATGCCTTGTTGGAATTTGAACTACCTCTGCAATGTTTAGCATACTCCAAGTAGCAAGAAAAGGTTAATTGAGGCCATGATTTTGGTGCTTGTGATACCCTCTACTACCCCTTTGTTCATGGAATTGCATCTCTCTTGAATGCCTATGCCCTTGGTCTTACCTTGCTCGACAATCCCTTCGATCATTTCGGTCTTGTTGGTTACCTTCATCACAGTTGTGCCCCGTACGGTTGCTATCAGAGCCAAAAGAAGAAGAGGATGATGATGAAAGTGAAGAGGAAGGAGGACTAGCATCATCATAGTGCCTAATACCACCTCTTTTCTGAATCCCTACATTGACTTGCCTCTTTGGATCCTTCTTTGTCATTAGATCCGTTCTTACCAGAACCAAGATTGTGAATCATGGACTACAAGTTCTGGTTTTGACCTCCTTCACCAAAGTTAAAGAGAGGAATTTTATTAAATGGAAAACCCCTAGAGAAGGGCTCTTCACCATATTTTGGTACAACAAGAATGGGGAATCATTAAATCCTTTTCCCCTCGTAAATTCATAATGTTGTTCTAATAGGCAATCAATAAGACATTCTGCCTCAATGGGAGGAGACCCATCATATAAACATTTGTTGGAGCATTGTAGGAACGTTTTGATTAGGCAAAAATACAATGTTTCCCTCCATGTCATGCCATTGCAGTTATTCATCTTGGTGTAGGATGAAGGTGAAATTGGATACATACTCATTAGGATGAGCATATACCACTCGGTGTTGTTGAGGCATCGGTGGATGTACTTCATCAAACTTGGGCAAAGAATTGATCTTGTGAGAAGATGACATTTTATGTTAGAAAAATAAAAATGCAGTGTGCTTCTTAAAATTGTTGTAGTAATCTTAAAATGAGATATGACTCTAAGGTTCATTCCAATGATTTGAATAATTTTCACTAAATCTAGATAGTGCATGAAACAACCAAAAGGTCCTTGGAAATAGTGCCAATGATGAGTGGTGAGGTATGCTATGCTCAACCATACGAATCACTAAGGTGTTCATGCATGATTTGATTGAATTTCGTGGACCTATAATTCTCTAGGAAGTGAAATGGGCATTGAGAATGTTCATTGTCTTCCCAACTACACTTGTGAAGCTTAAGGATATGATTTAAGTAGTGGCACATGAATTTTATCATTTTTATGTTTTATAAATTTAATCACCTACAAAAATAATGAAAGGTAGAGTAATTTTGGATCTAGTTTATCTATTGCCTAACTAGCCTAACGTAGTACCTGTTCCTACTTTCCAAACACATCTTGAACACATATAGCACTATTGGTCTACCAAACATTAAGCATTTCTGAGTTACCAAGTGCTACATGTATGCTCAAGGTGGTCATGCTTTTGTTCATTAATAACTGGAAATTAATTACTTAATTAAATTGCATTAAGGTGAAGTGCATGAGAATAAAGTGCATGAATATTAAATGCATCAAGGAAACATTAATTTATTCTTAGTGCTACAAGGATGATCAAAAAGGTTTTTTTTTTATTCCCATCACACTGCTCTGCTTAGGTACATTAGTGTTTGAACAAAGATCTATACACACTCATACTCCTGCTGTAGGCACTAAGAAAATATTCTAACCCTATAGAAAACAAATTGCAAGAGCATCGTTATCTATGACAAAAACCATGAAAAACTTATTAAAAATCATGAGCCCAAGTACTACATTTATAGGCTGGCATATACCCTATGATATCAGATATTCAACATCACATCCTAGGCTTCGACATTGGGTATCTAATGTTATCTGATATTAGATCCAATCAAATGATGTCTCATCATACACTATGATCATCAACTCCTTTTATATTATGATGTAGTCTAATTATGCTCTAGTGATGCACCAACTGGGATAGTATATATAGTAAGGTCTCTTTTTATCATCTAATTGTGTCAGTACTAAACCAAGTGCATGGTGGGAAGCATTGGTTATGATATGAAAAGTTTTGGACCAATTCAAAGCTTGAAGGATTGGTGTTTCACCTAGTTTCTAATTTAGAGCTTCAAATGCCTTTTCGCATGACTTTGTCCATTCAAATGGTGCATCCTTATTCATGAGTTTCATGAGTAGTTTTTCTATTTTTGAAACATTTTCTATGAATTTTCTATAATATCTCATATGATCTAAGAATGATCTCATAGCTTTCACTGTCTGTAGCCTTTGAGTGGTATTTTTTATGACTCTAATCTTCTTAGGATCTACCTCAATACCTTTCTAGGATATTTTTTTCCTAACACTATACCATCATGAACCATGAGATGGCTCTTCTACTAGTTGAGCTTAAGGTTGGTTTCTACACATCTTTTTAGTACCTGCTTTAACCAGTCCAATGCTTGATTGAAATTCAGCCCATATGTCAAAAAATCATCCATAAATACTTCTACACATTTTCTATATACGTTTGGAAGATGCTTAATACTAGTCTCTAGAAGGTGGATGATGAATTAAAAAGGCCAAAAGACATATGTTTGTAGACAAACATTCTTCATGGATTGGTGAAGATCATTTTTTCCTAGTCTACAGGTGCAATGCAGATTTGATTATATCTACTGTATTCTAGAAAATTGTAATATTCATGTCATGAAATGGTGTCCAAGACTTGATCAAGAAATGACAAAGGGAAGTAATTGTAGAATGTAGTAGCGTTCAACATTCAGAAGTCAATGTAGACTTACTATTTTCCCCCCTTCTTTGAAACAATTATTAAGGGACTAATCCATTCACTATCCACAATAGGATAGATGATTCCTTCCTTTAGCGATTTTTTCAACTCTTTCTTGACTACTCCTTTTGTTTTCAAATTGAGCCTTCATTGGGGTTGGTGTTGTGGTTTGACTATAGGGTCAGTGTATATTTGATGTTGATAAATTCTTGAATTAATTCCCATGATCTCATCATAATACCACACAAATCTAGTAGGCCATTTTTTAACTTCCAATGACTTCCTCATCTGTTCTTCTTTCAAATTAGCATTGATTATTACCAATTTCTTATTGTTTAAAAATGCATATTCCAATGTTGCCGGTAGGGCCTTTAGTTCCAATTATTTTGGTTCCATAGTGTCTAGAATCTCCAATCATCCCCATTTTGTCTCTTCTTATTGATTTTTTCATGGGTAGAAGTACCTTTCCCTTAATTTTTCTAACTTATTAGTCTCTTTAATATAGGCACTAATAATTTGTTCTTTTGGTTTCATGTATTTATTGGATTTGATCTTTTTATTTGTGATCAGTCACCGGGTGCCTTCCTGCTATGTGGCTGCTACATACAGATTTTTTACATATATATTTCTTCTACACATTTCTTGTATGCCTTGATATCCTCTCATTTGATAGCCCATAATCTTTGCACATAAGTGCATCCATTATTGCTATATGCGATACATGGAACTCTTCGTCTTTGTATAATAGTAGCTTTTTCTTCCTTTTAAATCTCCAAGGACAAGTCATGAATTTCAAGCTTAGTGTCAACAGTACTAAGCCAAACTCTTTCCATAATCATTGGAAATTCTCCATTATTTTTCCCCACATGAATAACTAGAAAATTCACAAAGTAAGACCAATCATTGATGGTTGTAATCACATCATCCACTTGTCCTAGTGGAACTATGATTAATTGGTTTACAAGCTCTAACTAGATGTTACTCTTCTTTAGTGATGGTAGATTCCAAGCCTAATACATTTCTTGTAAGATTAGGTTTGCTCCTGACCTAGAATCAAGTACATATTTGCATGGTTTTTTTCTTGCTATCTAAAGGTAAGCTAAGGAACTACCTAGATCAGTTCGATTTTTTGGAAGGGCTTATGCCTTTATCTAATGAGGAATCATTTGAGTAAGCATGAAAATTGTGACATTTGACTTTGATAAAGAAAAAAGCTTGTTGTGTTGAGGAGGATTGGATGTGGATGGGGTGGAAGTAGCTATGCACCCCATTTGTCAAATCTTTTCAAAACTTGTTCACAAGAACGATCATTTCCTAGGTTGTGATTTGTATGTGATCACCTCCTCTTACATACTAACCACCCTTGTTGCACTCTTCTATTGTAATTGTAATGGTAGTTTTTCCTATAGTATAGGAGATGGCATTGGTGGTAAAGGATTTAGATGTTGATTTAGATCGGGCCCTGATAGATGCATAAAGAAGTTTGGATCTGTTCTTGGTAGTGTTGGTTTTTGGTACTTAGTTGGGTATTATTATAGAGTTTAGACAACAACATGACCAAGAGAGATTTAATGTTGTACAAAATTTCCATATGGATTTGGTTGCTGATATGTATATTGTTGGCAAGGTGATGGCATGGCCCACAATTGGGGTTGTTGCCATTGTTGATAGTACTACTTTTGTGGTTTTGGAAAAACTTCATTGGCATAGTACATGGATTGAAATTTCTACCTATAATTACCTTAAGGGTAAGGTAACCTTTGAGCATTTGTTTCTTGACAAATATAGGGTTGAGTACATATGCCCCTATCTCCTGTAAGTGTGCCATCATGGGAAAACATCCCTTAAGGTGTTCATATTGGTATATGGCACATCCCTCCTCATTGATGGATCTTGTGTCTAAACACTCAACCACTAAAGCTACTTTTCCATTTCATCCAAAATCTTTCTTCTTTTTCTTGTCCTTGCCTCTTTCAAAGGCTTGCTATGTTCTCTTCTCCAAAATTTTCAATGCTGTTACAAAGTTTTTATCTACTGAGTCCCACATTTTCTCTACCTTTGTTGCAATATTAGTTACCATTTTCTGAATTGGTAGAGTGTTACAAACTTGTGCATCTCTTTTCCTAATGGATGAATCTTTGTTATATTCTTTAGTTGATTCTCTCTTTCATTGCTCACCTTCTTCCTTTGCCACTTGGTCAATTAGTCTCTAAATTCAATGGACAATCATTTTAGATAATTGATCTTTAGGATTAACCCTAAGGGTTTCTTTGGTCTTGTTCTATAATCCATCTACAATGTGCCTTAGTTGTTCATGTTATGAGAATCCATGGGTTGGCATCTTTGCAATAGTGAATAGTACCTTCCCATTGCTCATCAACGGTTTCATGAGTTCCTTGCTTCCATCCTTGGATTTGTTTCCTTAAATTAGACACTTGTGAGTATGTTTGGTATTTATCATTAAAGATCTCTAGCATGGTACTTCATATTTTGATCAATTCAAGTTCAAGTGATTTGTACTAGCTCTTGGCCTCTTTCACAAGTGTTTGTGGGAACAATTTTAATTTATGCCAATCACTTTCAATATTCTATAAGGTGTAGGCATCATGGAAAGATTGAAGATGGTGTTGTGAATTAACATTATAACCACCCTAAAATCTTGGCATGTTATTCATATCGAGACATTTGATATGACTATCCCTCACATGCCTGGTCGAAATGTAAATAGCTTCTTGGATGTTAATTATGCTATGGGTTGCCATTAGGGGTTCATCATCATGATCAAGTTTGTGTGATTTATCATAGTATTATTCCCTTTAGTGATTATGCCTTTCTTGATCCTTTCTTTGATCCCTATATCTTCTTTGTTCATACCCTTCATCTTTCTCATATGAATGCTTTAGGCGATAGTCATGGTAATCACAAGTTCTTTTCTCTTTTCTATCACGGTCTTGGTGCCTTTGTATCCTTCTATCAGAGTCCATCGATGATTGTGATGATGTAGATCAGGTGGTAGGAGAATGGTGTTTGCTTGTCCTTCTTTCATGACCTTTGATGAGACGCGATATTGCATGCACCGCGATATCACATACACGATATCACGACATACATGATATCGCGTCGTCCCCTGCGATATCACGGTCTACCACCAAATCTATAAATAAGAGGCAGCACTCCCCTCATTTCTCATCCTGGTCTAGAAGTAGGGAAACTTTGGCAGTTTGATCACTCTAGAGATAGATTATTTTCCATGTGCCCGCAGTAGGAGTCCTAGAGTGAACGTATCTTTATTCAAGCAGCTTTGTACCTAAACACAAGTTGTGTATGGCAATAAAGATGAACTTGATTGGATAAACCTTGCAGTGCATGCAATAGGATTTTATTTAATTGCTGTTTATTACTTTCCTAGAATGCGGTATGAGTACGACTTGATTATGAGCATCTAAGGGTGTGTACGGTTAGTTAAGGAATCGGCTGCTCATCGCATGTGGTATGAGTACGACTTGATTACGAGCATCTCGTGTGACTACTTGGTAACCCAGTGGTGTATCTAGGATCTATGCTTGGTAATCCCAGTGGTATTCATGCATGGCAGATATGTATGGTTAGTCAAGGAATCGGCTGGTCATCACATGTAGGCTAGTTAGGCTCTCTCAACCCTTTCCTCCTAGTTAAGTGCCTCAGTACAACCACTTCGAGCATGTGCATTATGTGTGGTGATCCTAGTAATGATTAGCATTTGGTAGCCACATTTGCATAGTTCAGGGTGTGTATGGTAAGTGGGAATGGATGCTAACGCTAGTTAACTTAGACTTAGATCCTTAGTTAGAGTTAGTTAGCTTCTCAACCCTTCGCTCTTAGCATACAATACATAAAATCATAAAAGACCATAAAAATCATATACCTCAGACTTACTTAACCATACACCGTGACAACAACAAGTAAGTCTGGGAAGACACCGAATGATTAAACCCAAGTGTTCCATGGGGTGTTTAGGCATTTAGTCTGTGGAGTTCGACCAGATCGCGCATGCTATGCTTGTTTCATATGGTTGAGTGTAGGGGTACCTCGCCACTCATCATTGGCGTTGTTGCTAAGGACTATGTGTTTGTGCGCCAAATAGAACATAAGGGATATCACTCACATTGTTGTGAGCCTTAATGAACCTTTGGGTTAATCAAAAGAAAAAAATTTATATAATGATGAATTAGCACACCGATAAAAATGTCTTCTTCTCATAAGAGCAACTCACCACCTAAGGACCACACACGAGACAGTCGGCAAGATAAAACACATAACCAAAATCAGCCATGTCCTAAACAATATAAGATGACATATACTCATCCTGATGAGTATATTCCTAATTTTACTTTTATTCTCCATCAGGACAAATAGCTGCGGTGGAGAGATTTGCAAGGTAACATTGTGTTACCCCCAGATTGATCAATCTCTCACATGCTTTTCCGCGTCTTGGCATAGATAGGCATGATTGAACTATACACTGAATACATTGCGGAGGACTTTGACATGAGGGGTTATTATCCCACACATGCCCAACGTATGAGGGACTTAAGGCAGGAGAGTCAACATGCACTATTGAAGGGTAAGGTCCCACACGTCCTTAGCGAAATAGGAGATGAGGAACCCCTTATCACTAGTTCATTAGCAAAAGATGTTCCCCCTCCTAACGATGGTGAGGAGGTTGGGTATCAGAACCTATGATCAACGATACATATCCCTGGTTCTAATGCTCTTGAAAACCAATTGTTCATAGAGGGAACAACCAGTTATGCTAAGGATGGGCACTTAGATCGTCACCACGATCAAGGCCGTAGTAGTCGAAGAGAATGCAAGAAACATCATCATGATGATCGTTCCCCTTCTTCTTTCCCTTCCTCACATCACTCACCCTCTCCTTCCACATCTAGGCACAGCCACCATGAACATAAAGGTGAGGATAAAGGTAAAAAGGATGAAGACCTTGACAGGAAAGTCGAGAGAGAGGACAAGGGCAAGGATGTAGGGAGAGTAGGGAACAACACAGACATCATAGGTGTCATGAAAGAAACGATCATGACGAGCCCCTACTCGCAATCGGAAGCATGCTTGACATAACGGAGGTAATTAGGATTCCCACAAGGCATTTAAAGGATAGTTGGATCAAATGATTAGATATGAACAACATCGCATGATTTGAAGCGGGATATAATGTTGATCCGTAAAATCATTTACAAGCATTCCACGATGCCTGTGCCGTGTAGAATATAGAAAATGAGTGGCAAAAACTTAAGTTGTTCCCAAGGATACTCACCAAGGAAGCAGAGAGCTGGTACTGGTCCTTAGAAATGAAAACCATCAGGAGGTAGAGTACGATGCTAGAACTCTTCAACGAAAAGTATCAAACGTACTCCAAAGTGTTCAATTTGCATAAGCAGATCCAAGGCTGGAAGCAAGGTACACACAAACCCTTGGATGTTGTCATGGCCTACTACTACACATTGTTACATCATTACCCAGGCCATGGGTACGCTCAATGAGATCAACTTCACCACATCGTGGATGGGCTAAGGCATGAAACTAGAAGCACCCTTGGAACTTATGCCCAAGAGAGACTCTCACAACTTAGAGCGCATGAAGTACGTAGCTTGTTGGAACAAGTAGCAAAAGAAGAGGGTGAGCTACGCAAAAGGGAAAGTGCAAAAGAGTATAACCATGATCCCTCCCTTCAAAATAAGGGAGTGAAATTTGTGATGAAGAGGATGAGTCATCAATCGAAGAGTTGGTGAACCAAAAAACCTTGCCGATCCAAAAGTTGATAATAGAAATAGCGGCTAAGGTAGATGACGTATGGAGTTCCTTAGACGCTAAAATTGAAACTGTCTTAAAAATTGTAGAAGAGTATAAGGTTGAACAAATTAGTGACAAAGGTAAGAAAAAGTGGAGAGATTTAGGCCCTGCACATAACAAGGGTAAGGGGAAAATCACTAACTCCGATGTGGCTATGGACTCTGACACAGACGATGATGGTGGATGTGAGATCTACCATTATGACCATCCTAAGGGATGTTGCCTCATCATCTCACATCTACAGGAGTCTAGGGTGTATGCGCTTAATCGAAGACTCAACCAACGGAAAATACCCCAAAGGTTGCCTTATCCACAAGGTAACCCAAGGCAGTTCTACCAATCACTAACGTATTATCCAAGTGGAACTCCACCATAGCCCATCGGACAGCATCAGCAATGGCAACACCCACAGTCATGGGGGATGCCATCGCCGAAGGATCAGTATCCTTACCGGCAGCCTGACTCTTATGGATATTATTTGTAGTAGCCGATTTCTCTAAGTGACTCTATGAGTCACACAACCCCCAACTGTCACTACCAAGTTCGGGAGTACTTTAGAAGGACTCCTTCTCCTCCTGGAGACACTCCATATCCACACCATCCTCCTAATCCATCCACACCTCTTCCACCACACGTAGTTCCCATAACACCTCCTGCTCCAACAATGCAAGGGAAACTTCCTCCTCGACTGCAGCAACATCACGCTACAAGAGATGTAAATATTCAATTTGCTACTAGTTCTGACAACTATAAAAAGAGAAGACCTTACTTCATAACCAAAAGCCCAGACAAACTCTGGCAACAACAAGTGGTTGGGCCCATGTAAATTCCTCCATCACGATCTAACACTTCAGAGAACCCTTCAGTCCAATAGAGCGTAACACATATGGTTATGTTAATGCATATCGTAACCGACTGGATTAAGGTAGGCCACCTTCCCAGGAAACTAACTGACCATGGGAGTCCCTTAATCTATTTACAAATCACTAGGAACAAACCACATAGGGCTCTTCTTGACTCAAGTTCCGAAGTTAACTTAATATCACGTGAGATGTACCATGCTTGGAACCTACCACAACTTAAGAAGAGAAACATTCAACTAGAGCTAGCAAACCAGTCCATCACCATTCTCTTGGGATTGGTGGAGGACATCATTACCACTGTGTGTAGTTGGTCTTACCCAGTTGATTTCCTGGTGATTGAAGTTAATAATAACGAAGGGGACTTCCCAATTATAATGGGAAGGGCATGGCTACGCATAGTAGATGCATGCCTTAGGATCCGCGATCTTTCCTTGGAAATCGCTAAGATAAACATTTGTGGAAAGATCGAGAAGAGGAAAGTTTGATCCATCACATACAGTGATTCATCGAGTGATGACATGGAGGAAATGCCTCCATGTAACAGGTGTGCCCATGAAACTTTGAAACAAAGATGCCTGTATGTAGCAACCACCCAACCCCATGGTTGACAGCTACTCAAAGGAGTAGAAAAATCTACATGGAACGAACTAAGGAAAACCATGTCAACAACGAAGGCATAGACACATTGGAATATGAGCATCACCAACTTCCACCCCTTAATCTAAGATCATCAATTTGGAGAAGTTGGACACTTCTTAGAAATTCAAACAGGCACTCATCATTGCGGATCTCTCCCTTACAACTCAGTCATGGGGGAGATGGCCACCTATGCTGATCATATGGGGCCCTCAGTTCTTTTTCGATTTTTTTTTACAAGTTTTTGTTTTACATGTTTTTTTTTTACATATTTTTGTTTTACAAATTTCATAAACTTTTCTAATTTTTGTTTTACAAATTTCTTTAACTTTTCTAGTTTTTGTTTTACAACATCGTTATACTTTTTCAATTTTTGTGTGTGTGTGTGTTCCACCATGTAATTTTGTCCCATAATAAGTGTTTGGAATGATGGTATGAATTGTTTTCATATTAATTGCTAATGTTTTGTTTTTACCTCTAAGTCACAATGTTGATACTAAGGTATATTTCTTTTGATATGATAGGCAATGAGTTCACTTCATCGATCCATCCACCAATTTCTATGGTCTCTCTCGACTTGGAAATGTACAATCCCTTCTTAATAAGAACTTAAACAAATCGGTGACTGGGCATTTCTCAAACTAAGAAAGGACTCACAGATTGAAAAGGGTGTGACTTCAAAGGAACTTGATGCTTTTGTGTTGGTCATTCTCTTCAGTGCTTGAATGTTTCTTCTTGAGTTTTCTTGCTATTCCAATGTTACCTAATTATCAGAAGCTGAGACAATAAAAATAAAAAGTCTTTGTATGGTGTCGTTCTCACACATAAAAACACAAAACACAAAAAAAAAGAGAAAAAAAAACTAAGTGAGAATTCAAAGCACACCCCTTAGATGAAATAAACTTTGGCTACAAGCACTGGTTATGGAACCAAAAGTGTTCCCTCTAACTAAGGCCCTTCTCACTTCCCATTCTCTCTTTGTTTCGTCGGAATGGTGGTGGCTCTTGGGGGAAGCATTCTCGTTACTCCATTTTATGGTTTAGCCGAATGCATTGATGCGAAGTCACTAGATGTGGTTGGTTTGAGGTCGAAGTTGGAATGAGATTTTCTAAGTCACATTAATCATAAAACACACAAGGGGTTGTACACCACCTTGTTATTGGGATTCCATTCCATTCTCTTCTCTCCATCCTTCTCTCCATTGTTCACCTCATTGCCGGTTGTATCATTAGTATATATATTTTGGTAGATGCATTGTTTTCTTTTAGGTAAATTTTTGTGGTTAAGACTTTAACTCTTGTTCCAAAGGACATTCCTGGAGCCTACGGTCTCTTTGAATGTGGTTGTTAGGACATTAAGGGCATGAGCCTGCTTTGGGGAGGACCCACTGACATTCCTATTTGGAGCATTCGTTAACTTCTTTTCCCTAAAATTCTTGCAATTAACTTTCTTTTATTCATTACCATCTTGACATCCATTTCATCGATTCTCTAGTTGTCCCTTTTTATCTATCCTTCTTACTCCTTTTCTTTCTTCATTTTAACGCTACCAGAGGTTCACGATTAGTCATGGGGGTATGGGACCTGATTTTTTCGATTTTCTCCTAGCCCCAAAATTTTTGATTTTCTTCCTAACCCCTACACCTTCTGTAGTCATCAGTAACATATTCCCAGATCCATATCAACCATACCACAACCTAGCCAATGGACTTACACTATAGCAAGGTATCGACTACATTGAGATTCATTTACCCTTGCTAATTAAGATTGTGTTGTATGTGCAGATGGCGACCATGTAATAACAAACCGGATTTGGAGCAAACACTTGGAATGGAGCAACATTGAAGCAGCTATGTAAGGAGCAAGATCGATGACGTGCTTATGGATGGACAATGAAGGTGCAATCTTGGCGTTGGCAGCAGCAACACTTCTTTCTCTCTCTCTTTCTCAGCTACCAAAAAAGGCCTAATGTCATTGTAATAAGGTGTTCACCCTTGTTGTCATGAACACCAATTTTGTCAAGTCTTGTAATAATGATCCATTCACATGTCATCCCATTAGTTCCATTCCCCTCAATAATTACATATCTTCCCAATATTATTGTAAGGAACTCGAGGACGAGTTTTATTCAGTCATGGGGGTATGATGAGACGCGATATTGCATGCACCGCGATATCGCGTACGCGATATCATGGCCATCACAATATCACATCCCATGCAATATTGCATATGGGATATTACTTCGTCCCCTGCGATATCGCATACGTGATATAGCAATCCATCGCCAAATCTATAAATAAGAGGTGGCACTCCCCTCATTTCTCATCCTGGTCTAGAAGTAGGGAAACTCTAGTAGTTTGATCACTCTAGAGATAGATTATTTTCCATGTGCCTGCAGTAGGAGTCCTAGAGTGAACGGATCTTTATTCGAGCAGCTTTGTACCTAAACACAAGTTGTGTACAACAATAAAGATGAAATTGATTAGATAAACCTTGCAATGCATGGAATATGATTTTATTTAATTGCTATTTATTGCTTTCCTAGAATGCGGTATGAGTACGACTTAATTACAAACATCTAAGGGTGTGTATGGTTAGTCAAGGAATTGGCTGCTCATCGCATGTGGTATGAGTACGACTTGATTACGAGCATCTCGTGTGACTACTTGGTAACTCAGTGGCATATCCAGGATCTACGCTTCGTAATCCCAGTGGTAGTCGTGCATGGTAGATGTGTACGGTTAGTCAAGGAATCGGCTGCTCATCGCACGTAGGCTAGTTAGGCTCTCTCAACCCTTTCCTCCTAGTTAAGTGCCTCGATACGACCACTTCGAGCATGTGAATTACGTGTGGTGATCCCAGTAACGATTAGCATTTGGTAGCCATAGTTGCATAGTTCAGGGTGTGTATGGTAAGTGGGAACAGATGCTGATGCTAGTTAACTTAGACTTAGACTCTTAGTTAGAGTTAGTTAGTTTCTCAACCCTTCGCTCTTAGCATAGAAGAGATAAAACCATAAAAGACCATAAAAATCATATACCTCGGACTTACTTAACCATACACTGTGACAACAACAAGTAAGTCTGAGAAGACAACGAATGATTAACCCCAAGTGTTCTATGGGGCATTTAGGCATTTAGTCTACGGAGTTCGACCAGATCGTGCGTGCTACACATTTCGTATGCTTGAGTGTAGGGGTACCTTGCCACTCATCAACCTTGGTATTCTTCTCTATAGAATTTGGCAGAAACTCTTAGCTTTGAATCATTCTTATACTTTGAGTAAGTAGCCTCCCTCTTAGGTGTCTTTGCTAGGGTGGCATGTAGTTGAACTTTAACAGTTTCCTCAATTTTGATGATAGGTTTTTTCGAAGGTTCTTCAAGATTCTAATGGAGTTGTTCTATAAGAAACATCTTAGCATTGAGTTCTTCCAAGACAATGGAAGTGTTAACCTACTTTCCTTTGTTATGTACATGTTTGATTTCCATTGTGGCATATCTCATCCTCTACTCCTTTTTGGGTTTAGAGGGCCTTGTCATGTGCTTAGTCACATTGTACCCTTCTTGTATTTGGTTTAGATTCATTTCTCTCTATGTAGTTTCGAGCATGTTAAGTGCTACACAATCTGGAGGTGGGACTATGTTGCCTTTCATGTCTCTCCATCTCATTTGACTATCTTGATGAAAGATGAAAGTAAAGTATAGATGATAAGAATCAACATGATCATATGTGATTCTTTTTTGCATCAACATCCCCCATTCTTCTTCATCACTAATTCTATCATTGCTCCTTTTTTTCTCTTTGGCAGGTGATGATGTATCCTAGTTTGAAGCAATTTTATGGTTAAGTGTGCTTACTTTTTATAGTTATTAGAAAATTATGAATTTTAACTTTGGGTTCTTGATACAATGAAATTTATGAAATCAATTACTTAACATACATTAAGTTGTTCATGGAAATGGCACCAATGATGGGCAATGAAGTAATCCAACACCCAACCATACAAGTCACAAGTGTTCACTCATGACCAGATTGTAATCTATGGATGAGGCAATGTAAATATGCTAGTAATTGATTTAAGTTTAAGATCATTGTCTTCCCATGTGGAGCTAGTGAGGTATACATGTATGCTTTAGCTCATAGTGAGGTATATCATATGTTGATGTTGATAGGCCATTTCTCGTAGTAAATATAGTAAAGTGAAAATAGGTTTTAACTCTAAGGAAAGTAATAAATGAATCTATTCTATCATATGGTGATGAATATCCAGTCCTAATTTTTCATACACATATTGGGCTTATGTAATCATTACTGGGATTACTAAGTATTTCACTATTGGATGAACTAAGAAATAATACTACTAGGTTGCCAAATGATCACACTTTATGCTCAAAATTAGTCATATCCATTTTGCATACTAACAATAATAAAAGTAAAGTGCATGGAATAGTAAAACATTAACTAACAAAGTATTAACTAGTAGTCTAAGTGAAAATAGTAAAAATTATTCTAAGTAAAGTAGTAAATTAGGAGAATGTTGCAATAGTATGAAATAGCTTGATCTTTATTGCAGTCACACTTGTGCCTACATACAAGATGTTTGAATAAAAACCGTATTCACTAAGTCATGCTACACTATGGGCCTTCACACTTCTAAGTACTTAAGAATAAATTCATGAAAACAAACTAAAAGAGTTCTGTTACTCTTGAATAAAAAATATTATAGATCCATGTGCCTAAGTGCTATATTTATAGGCTAGCACACACCCCACAATATCACATATATAATGATGTAGCTAGTGATATGATATTAGAGCTACAATATCGTAGTCCATCCAAAATTGGATTTATCAATAGGGGTAATGGTAGATAAGAATTTAAAATGATTTTTAAGATAGGAAATGGTACTATTATGGTCAGTGATGATGGTATTGTCAATAGAAATTTTTTCTAAATAATTTAAAGGAGATGCAATATTAAGATATTTGAAAAATTTCTTATTGTGTTGCTCTTGAATATTTAACCAAGTAAGCATACTTTTAGTTAAGGCACTTTGTGTCTTATAAACATCCCACTATTGAAAAGCTAATGATGCTCTCACCAAGTCCTAATGAACTTGAGAATTGAAATGATCTAGAACCAACTGATTAGAAATATGATTAATAATAGATTAAATGTTATCATACCTTAGTCTAGCATGAGTGCCACTTTCTTACCATAATAGTGAGAAAAATTTTGCACTCTACAAGTAGCATGATGCCATTATTTAATCCATCCTAGTTGACCTAAGGGCCTTGGTTCAACATTCCATAGGCTAGAGAGAATTTCTTGTGTAGTAGGAGAAGAGAAATAATTACTATTTAACCAAAAGATATGGAAATTATGTCTAAGGTAACTGCCATTAATTTGAATAGACATGGTGATGGGGAAATGAT
>MNCI01030805.1:69775-126038 GCA_015680685.1 Gnetum montanum | reverse complement strand
CATCCAAGGGTTCATAAGCACCTTGTTTCTAGCCTTGGATCTGCTTACGCAAATTGGACACTTTGGAGTACATTTGATATTTTTTGTTGAACAGTTCAAGCATCGTACTCCACCTCCTGATGGTTTCCGGTTCTAAGGACCAGTACCAGCTCTCTGCATTTTGGTGAGTGTCCTTGGGAACAACTTAAGCTTCTGCCACTCATTATCTATATTTTGAAAGGCATAGGCATTGTGGAATGCCTGTAAATGATGTTGAGGATCAGCGTTGTATCCCCCGTCAAAATGTGGGATATTATTTATGTCCAGACGCTTGATCCTACCGTCTTTTAAGTGCCTTGTGGGGATCCTAACTGCCTCTGTGATGTCTAGCATGCTTCAGGTTGTGAGTAGGGGTTTATCATGATCATCCCTATCATGACGTTTGTGATGTCTTTGTGGTGGTTCCCTACTCTCCCTACGTCCTTGCCCTTGTCCTAACTCTCAAACTTCCTATCTAGGTCTTTCATCTTCTTTACTTTTACCCTCTCCATTATGCTCATGATGGTTGCACCCAGAGGTGGAAGGAGAGTATGAATGGTGAGATGAAGGAGAAGAGGAAGGGGATCCATCACCATGGCAATGTTTCTTACCTTCTCTTCGGCTGCTTTAGCCCCGATCATTGTAACGATCAAAGTGTCCATCCTTAGTGTGAGTGCTTGTTCTTGCCGTAAACAGTTGGTGCTCACGGGGATTAGGGCCCATAGCATGTATAGTTGATTAAAGGCTCTGATGCCTAACCTCTTCACCATTGTGAGGAGGAGGAACATCATTTTCCAAGAAACCCGTTGTGAGGGGTTCCTTGTCTCCTATTTCACTAAGGACATGGGGGACCTTGCCCTTCAACAATGAGTGTTAGCTCTCCTGCCTTAAGTCCCGAATACATTGGGCATCTGTGGGATGATAATCCCTTGTGTCAAAGTCATCCATAACTTATTCTACAAATAGTTCTTACATGTTAATTTGTGCTAAGGCACGAAAAATCATGTTAGGGACTAATCAATCTGGGGGTAACACAATGTTACCTTGCAAATCTCTCCACCACAGTTGTTCATCTTGATGGAGAATAAAAGTAAAATCAGGCACATACTCATCGGGATGAGTATATGTCATCTTAGATTGCTGAGGACTTGGCTGATTTTGGTTGTGTGTATGTCGCTGACTGTCTTCCATGTTATCCCTAGGTGAGTTAACCTTATGAGAAGAAGCCATTTTAATGGTGTGCTATTCACCGTTATATATGTTCTTATTTAACTAATTAACACAAAGGTTCATTAAGGCTCACAAAGATGTGAAAGATTTCCTAATGTTCTAACTGGCGTACAAACACTTAGTCCCTAGCAACGACGCCAATGATGAGTTGCGACGTACCCCTACACTCAACCATACGAAATGAGCATAGCACGCACGATCCGATCGAACTCCACAGACTAAATGCCTAAACATCGTAAGGAACATTTGGGGTTAATTAATCATTGTCTTTCCAGACTTACTTGTTGTTGTCACAGTGTATGGTTAAGTAAGTCCGAGGTATATGATTTTTTTGGTCTTTTCAGGTTTATCTCCTATGCTAAAGAGTGAAGAGTTGAGAGACTAAAACTAACTCTAACTACAACACTAAGTCCTAGCATCAGCATTCGTTCCCACTTGTCGTACACACCCTGAACTGTGCAACTGTGGCTACCAAACGCTAATCGTTAATGGGATTACCACACGTAATGCATGTGCTCGAAGCAGTCGTACTGAGACACCTAACTAGCCTAAGTGTGAAAAGTAGCTGATTCCTTGACTAGCCATACACATCCGTAGATGCTCGTAATGAAGTCGTACTCATCCCACGTTCTAGGAGGTAAGGGTGAGAGAATCTAATCACGATGTGTAGCCGATTCCTTGGCTAGCCGTACACATTCGTCAATGCTCGTAACCAAGTCGTACTCATGCCGCGTTACTAGGAAAGCAATAAATAACATTAAATAAACCTATCCATGCACTGCAAGGTTTATCCACAAAGCTCGTCTTTATTATCATACACAACTTGCGTTCAAGTACAAAGCTGCTTGAATAAAGAACCGTTCACTTGGGGGACTCCTACTACAGGCACATGGAAAATATTCTATCTCTAGGATGATCAATCCACCAGAGCTTTGCTACTTCTAGCCTAGGATGTGAAATGAGGGGAGTGCCGTCTCTTATTTATAGATTTGGCAACAGACTGCGATATCACATACGCGATATCGCAGGGGATGTGATATCATGGTGGCCGCGATATCGCGTACACGATATCGCGACTTGTGCATATCGCGTCTCATTAATGGGAATTTGAAATAACTAAAGAGTGAGGAAGAAACCAATGGGCTAAAAGAGATAAATGATTAGCCAAAATTTTAATCTCTTAAAATAGAACAAAATTAAAGATAATATTTAAACTAGAGAAAAAATTGCTTGCATGTTTACACCAAAGTCTATCAATTAGGCCTCAAACATTATAGGATAAGATGTTCATGGATAAGCAAAGAAAGAGTCTTATGAAAGACCTTCAAAATTTTGTAAATTTGAAGTGTCAACTTCCATGGTATATGAGAAAATAGCAAAAGAGCTTCTTGTAGTAACTAATGAAGTAGACATAATCTTTAGGGAAGAAGTAAATTGTGGAACTTTAGGTGATGATGCCTTAACTCTTTTCCTTCCATTGGTTTTTACAAACTCATCATTTTTAATTGAGTCCTTAAATGATATGGAAGATCTAGCTTGTGCTTTAGATGATACCTTGATAATTGAGGCAATCAATGGTACTTGTAACTACTTGGAAGGACTAGAAGAGGATGAAGGTTTAGAGACACTTTTAGAAGAGAATCTAAGATTGAAATTTTTTAGTGATGGGTGGAACTCTAGAACATATGATGAGCATCTTTTTTGAAGCTCAGGTAATTGTTTCTTATCTTGGCGAAGAAGAAACATGTAGAAATGTGATGCTTAGCTTGATGACATTAGCTGCAGGAATTAGGAAGATATAAATAATCAAATTTGTGAGTAAAGAATTTTCCATCTATTGTAAGGGTTAAGAAGTTTTTTGTGAGATATTAAGTTCAATACAATAGCGACATAAATCACTACCATTAACCTCAATTCCATGATTTGAAATAATACAACCTAGGGTACACACTATGTATCTCTCCATAGAGAAAAACATTAAGGGGAGATTTGGTCACTCAAGATTGCAAGGAATAATATTAAAGGGTGGATCATTAACATTAAAATCAAATGTCCAAGCTTTTGTAAGAAGATTTGCATTACGTGCTAGAAAAATTGGGATGGAAAGAACCTTCTTAGCATGGGAAGAATCAAAGAGTTCCACAAGAATAAGATTCCAAGAATTCTAATGGGCATGGGAAATGTGGATAACTTGGGACTAAATAATATTTTTGACTTGCATGTTCATACTTGAATAGGGTAAAAAACCAACAATATTTGAAGGAAAATGAAGCAAGTAGTGAAATATTTTGAAACAACATCAAAAATATCATTTGAAAGATGAAAATTGATAGTAGGGAGATTTGAGGTACCTTCATTTTGAGAATAAGTGAAAGTATTGGGTGAATCTCCCAACCATGGGAAGAAGCCCCAAAAGTGTTGACTCTCACTTTGCTTCCTCAGCCTTTTGTGCTTTATTTGTGTTTGATAGCAAAAGTGAAGATATGCACTTAGGATTCCAACAATGCCAAATAGAAGGCAGAAACCACCACAACACAGGTGTAGGTAGAGGCTTGGAAACCAATTAGGCATTATCGTAGAGGTCACCAAAATATCCTTCACAAGCTACATTATGAGTTCCAAGAGCTGAAAAAACTACAAATCAGGCTTGCCCTACAAAGCTTAACAAAAGCATGGAAAAAACATAGGCTAGGAGGAGGCACTGGCTACAAATGTAGGAAAGATCTATAGCCTTTTGTCCATTGGTGTGTGAGGTAGTTGGCCCAACTAATGCAGAGCACCACATAGACATAGTAGATAAGAGTAAAGCATAGTTGCTATAGTTACTAGAGGAACCACTAGGGTCAACCTTGTTGGTTGATGCAGCTACGATGAGCAAATCTACCCTAAAAAGGTGACCAAAAAATTGCCCCTAAAAATAGGCAAGAAACGAAGGTAACAAAATTTTTATTTAGCTTAGATGGGGGCTTAGTGTGTTGTTGCTAAGAATCTTAAAGTAGTTTTCTCTTTACACCTTCTCTCTATCATTCCCATAGGGAAGTCATCTTATACTTGGAGGGATGGTATAGAATATAGTCCATGACTAGACTTGAAGGATGGTATATAATAGTCCAAGTCCAATACTCCAAGTGCTCCATGACTAGACTTGGAGGAATGTTATGGATGGGTGTCATAGAATACTCCATAAGAAGGGTTCATATTCATGATAAATGTATTCATATAAGAACCCATGGAATAGATGTATTCATGATAGACTTGGAGGGATGGTATGAAATACTCCATGACATGGACATGGAGTGATGGTATGATGGTATAAAATACTTCACGAGAAGGGCTCATATTCATTATAGAATAACAATTAAGCACCACTTCTATTTAATTACAAGATATTGTTCTTAGCCCATACCTCTATTTAAATTAATTAGAAGATTTGGGATCTTATTCTCAACCCATGCTTGTATTTAAATTAATTACAAGATCTTGTTCTCAAATCATGCCTAAAATTGTTATTCATAAATATTTTTAAGGAAGTCTTACCTTCAAAAGATTATTTGTTCTTCATAAATATTTTTAAGGAAATCTTACCTTCATAATATTATGTATTCCCCATAAAGGTACTTAAGGAGGCCTTACCCTCAAAGGATTATCTACATTGTAAAGGTAATAATTCATGAATAAATCATCTTTTCCTCTTCTCCCTTTGCTGCTCAACATATTTTGCAACTTATAAAACTTGTCCTTTGGAGTCTATATGGCCTCAAGCAATTTGTTCACTAGAGAGATTTTTCACATTTTAAAAAAAGGTTCCAATGGAATCATCAAAATTATGGTATACAACACTTTATTCTTTAGAGAGATTTGTCACCTTTTAAAAAAGGGTTCTAGTGAAATCATCAAAATCCTTGTAGTTGATAGGTATCTTTTGTAAAAAGCTTTTCTTATTTGTGACCTAGCCAATATAGAATTGGGAGTAACTTTGTTAAAGAGAAAAGAAAAGAAAATAAAAAGGAATGAAAGAAAACACTCCATGGTATAATTGTTTGTGGTTGAAGCTAAATATATGCCATGCAAGATCTAAGTTCATTAGAGTACCTCAATTCTTCAAGTTTTGGAAAGGCATTATTCACTCTGGGTATGTTTTCATTCCAAAGGTATCTTTAATTAACATTTGCTTAATTTTTATGAAAATACCAAGCTCTAAAATCTAAAATCTTGGAAAGGAAGCATAAAATTTGAAATTATTTAACTATATGGGGAGTGGTAGGACGTACATTCATCCGTTGACAACATGTTAAAAACATACTAACGAATTGATTTTGTACAATTATCAATGAATCATGTCAAAAACATAATAACAAATTGATTTTGTACAATTCTTGAAGAATCTTTTTTACATGTGTCCCAAAATATTCTCCAAGTAAATATTGAAACACCGTGAAAAATTTGCGAGTCAAGCTCAGGCAAAGATTCGCAATTCAAGCAAGGGAGCATGTCGGGATTCCAGAAGGGAAACGGAGACAGAGCAACACCAAGAGGCGCGTTGCATCGGGTCTTCGACTTCCTGTGCAGATTGCTACTCTTATTATGTTTTCTCTGTTTACGATCTATCACACGATGTAGCGTAATAGCGCTTCGTGTGATTCTGAAGGCTAGTCACTTTGGCATAGGGAGAAGCTTGAGCAGCGTAAAATGCGACTCCTTGTGTATTTTGCTAAGTCTTTTGGTCAAGGTCAGGTTTACGCTCTGTTATGCACGGCAGTGTAACAAGCTCCAGAATAAGCAAAGTCCAAGAAGGTGCGATTGCTCATCATACGCTCATCACGCAACGTAGCGTATCACAGCGTATTGCGTCGCCAAGCTAGACATCATTTACGCTTCATTACGCACGGCTGCGTGTGTAAGCGTAAAACAGCCTGAATCTATTGTTCCCACGTTATGTTATGCTCGTGCACGCAACGCAGCGTGATGAGCGTAATATGACCCAAAGACAGTTGAAGCATGCCCGACGTGCACCTCTTCTTTACATGCACAATACGCGAATGAGCGTATTGTGCGTAGTCATCAAGTTTGATGCAAAAAGATCAAACCAACGGTACCCGAATCACTAGGGATACACGTCATCAGGGTTGCGCCTTTTCCACAGAACGTCGCAACCTATAAATACCCCAGTTGGCAAAGATACAGGGGTTGGCAAATCAAAGAAGAAAAGGCAATTTTCTGAGCACAGGAGCACTTATAACTTTTGAGCAGAGATAGAGAGGGCAGTGCTTCGACAATTGTTGACAGTGCTACCTTACAGCAGAAACAGAGCACAGTTCACTTTGAGCACTGGTGACAGGAGTAATCGTGCTGCTGGGAAAAACTCTATCGGTCAGAGACAGTTGATCGGTAGACCTTAAAGCTTGACCTTCCTTGCATCCCGGCTTTAGCCCTCGAGGTAGATCGGATTCCTGCCTGGACAGTTTTCTTGTTGTTTTGTGCTTACCTTACATCGAGCAATCGGGGTCTCCCCAGTGTAACTTCTCATACAGAATATACATTTTTTCTTAAGTCAAGGCTTAGATCTTGAAACTACGTGTTTCTCTTGTGCTAACCTTTTCTTATCGCGTTTAACATTATCGCCGTCGCCATTCGTTTACGTCATTTCCTCCCTCATTTAGTGATTTCAAGAATCAGATCGTTCCACGAGACATCCATCGGTTTACTGATTAGTAAGTCCCTGTTTGATCGACAAGACCGTTCAGGGCGCCGCGGATTCGTTTTTCCAGCATAGCCCTCGCACGGATCCATGGTCAAAACTGTGTACATGGAATTTGTTCGGTATTTTCCAGCTGCCGATATTTTCTGTCATTACAGTTTTCTGGCGCTAGAAGGAGGGCCTGAAGGCTCCGATCCAAATACTTCGGGTAGCCCTGGTAGCGATCCATACCCTAAACCATAAACGTAATACCTCTAAGGAATTTTTACGGCCAATTGTGTGGTATAGGTCGGTCGCAAAGACGATTTCTTTGAAATCCAACAGGGTAGAAAGCCTATTTGTGCTTTTGTTGCCAGCCATCTCTTAGATCCGATTACCAGTTACCGTTAGCTTCATTGATCAATGGATTCCTTGTACACAACCACAACTGCCAGGGTCCCTACCGATCTGGGTGCCACACCTATGAATCCTATGGCGGTCACAGGACCAACTCCTGGCACAACGGGGTCTCAAGGACCATTGCGCCATTCATTGAGGCTCCAGGGAAAAGATCCTATCTTCACAGTTATAACCCCTGAAGAATATAACTTCATATGCATTAAGATCCAGGCGAAGCTGGCTCTCAGCCGAGCCGAACTCGAAGCTAAACAAAACTTTGAGGTGCTCCACTGAGGGGGCTATGATTTTAAGCCGACAGCTTACAACATAATTCCCTTGACCGAACACCAACATGAACTTATCACACAGTTGGTCATGGCCAAAGGCCAGGCTTCACAAGCTGTGGTGGAGCCCCAGCATGGGGAGGAGGAAGACGACGAATTTGCAGCCTAGTCGGAACATTCGTTCCATACTCTGAGCCCCCAAATGTATATAAATCCCTTGTTTCCTTTCAATGGAGAAGCCGCACCTCTTGACCCAACCATGACCGCGCAGATGCATGTCCCTGCCATGCCGCAGGCCACCACGCAACTGTCTGGGCTGCAAACACAAATACCGCATAATAACACGGGAGCGGCTTCGTCACCACGGGTACTTAGCATCCCAGTGGTGATCCCGGCGACCACCCCGCCCCATTTCATCCCTCAGATACAACCCCATAACATATCCGCAATGCGCCCGGTGCAGACCTTGTCGCTTCCGCCCCCTCAAACTCAACAGATCGCCGCAGCTGCTCAGCCACAAATTTATGCCCAACAGCCTGCCGTAGGTCAGTGGGCCAACCTGGCGGCGCAACAGACCCAGTCTGTGGTGTACGACGTGCAACCCCCAGTTGCACCTACAACGTATGCACCACAGGGGGTACCCCAGTATCTTCATCCTTATCTTGTGCAGCAGGCAGCGGCTAACCCCTCTGCACAAGCCAGCGGGTGGTGGTCTTCACAGGCTCCCTTTCCTGCTGGGATCCCTGCACCACAACCAGCCGGTCAATTTCGCTCGTCCTTTCCATTTCCCAGCGTCGCCCTCCCGGTCCAACCCCCTGCGCCTTCCGCACAAACACCTCCGTCAACAGGACTGGACCAAGCCTTCCAGCTGATACAGACTCTTATCGAAGAGGTTCGACGCCTCAAAGCTGCTGGTTCTGACACTGTTCAGATCATGAACTTCTATCAAGATGATCCAATTAGTCCAGCGGTTCCTATGCTGTCGTTGCCGCCGGGGATGTCCCTGCCTCATTTCACCAAGTATAATGGGGAGGGAGATCCCAACGCACACTTGGTCATGTTTAGATCTGAGCTTGTTAACAGAGAAAGCTTTGGATTGGTACCAAGCCCTCCCACGTTCTTCCATCTCAACCATGGAAGAGCTGCTGACTCAATTTGTGACCCGCTTCAAATACAATTTGAAACCGGAAGTCACACTGGATCAGCTCATGGGGGTGAAACAAGACCTGCTCGAGCCCATCCAAAAGTTTATACAGCGCTGGAATGCTACCTTGAATGAGATCCGCGAGCCGATCGCGGACTCACATATGCTGATGATGTTCAAGGGAGCAGTCAATGACTTCATTAAGTCAAAGCTATACTACCTTTCCCCCAATTCTTTACATCAAGCCTTCGCTCAAGTTAGAAGCATCCAAGATGCTACGGAGGCCAGCAAAGACCCAACGTATGTCGCTTATAAGAATGCACATAACAAGAGCAAAGACAAAGGTAAAGCAATGACAACGACAGTAGCTGTAATGACTGAAAGTACAAAGACGAAGAGCAAAAAAGCACCCACCACGCCTCCTGAAACCACGACTAGTGCCGGCACCAGTCAGGACATAGCAGCTCCTAAACAGGCCCCCCAGCCTAAGCCAAACTTTGAGCGTAAGGATCGCTCAAAGTATATAGCATTACCTGTAAAGAATTCAGAACTGATGAAACAACTGTTAGGGGTAGGGCATATTCAACCTAAGAAGGTGTCCAAGGAGACTCTGAAGCATCACAGACGTAATTGTGAACTACTGAAGAACCCTTCTTTAGCCTTACCTAACAAACCACCAGTTCCGAGATCGTTCAGGCTGGACCGTTTTTGTGACTACCACCAGCTGTGTGGTCACGATACGAATTATTGCTGGGCGTTGAAAGATGACATTCAACGTATGCTAGATGATGGTTCGCTCAAGTTGGATGCCAGCAACCCGACGCGTCCGGAAAACCAAACATTGCACGTATACAAGGACCTGTTGAATGCAAACGATGATCCTTATACGATCACTGTGGTGAGTACGGATAATGAGAAAAGGGAACCGCCAAAATAGCCTTTTTTTTTGCGTGTCCCTGCCAGCTCACAAAAAGGGCCAACCACTCCATCAGCAGCCAGCGGGGTCTTGAGGTCGCCCTTCATTATACGGGCACCTTCTCGGATGTACTCTCAGTCACGCAGCAACAGCCAAGCCGCGGCTTCATCCACGCCCACACCCAAGGCACCCTTCATTATCAGGGCACCAAAACCACAGGCTGCTCCTCTCACGCAGGGGCAGACCTCCAACCAAAAGCATCAACCCTCACCTCCCAAACAGAAGGGAGAGGACACATTAGTTAACGCAATGAAAGACCGCTCTACGCTCGGCTTCCCTAAGCCTAGGCCCCTGGCCTCTGCGCCTTTACCTATACCTCAGGGGCAGGATAAAGGTGCGGAAATGCAACCACCTTCTCTTGGCAAAAAAAAGAGCAACCCTCTAACTAACACCGTTCCCCCTCGGGAGATCCGTCTCTTGGGCCGAATGGAAGAGGATAAAGGGGAAAAATAACCTAACCGAAAGAAGGACCTCCTCGATGCATTTACGCAAGTTAAACAGGCCCTCAAATAAAAGAATACAACACTGAGCCTTTACAACCTGCTTATGACGTCTCGAGAACACCGTGAGGCTATGGTTCGCATGCTGACATCCATATCAGTGGATGAAAGCTTGCCAGCAGAGGAGGAAGCGATACATGCTGTCATATTTCCTTCTGAAGCTGAGCAACCTACGCCTTCTTCGTTGACCTTCCATGACAGTTCTATCAAAGACGACCCTAAGAAAGGCCAGGTAACCACTGAACCTATGTTTATCACTATCCGGGTCAGTCAATACCGGATCCGGAGAGTGCACATGGACGACGGCGCAGCTACCAATGTCATTCCCTACCCCATCATGGATAGGTTGGGTCTGGTCGACCAGATCACGCCCACGACGACAGCCTGCGTAAAATCGTTCAACGGGGCACGGGTTCAAGTTAAGGGGATGGTGCGTATTGAGTTTGTGGCGGGGAATCAATTCCCAACAGAGGCCACTTTCTTAGTCATTAAGGAGATGCCAGGGTTCAACCTGATCTTGGGGAGGTCGTGGTTAGCTCAGCTGAGGGCAGTTTCGTCACCGATACACCAAGAGATACATCTCCCCTATGCTAGAGGAGAGGTTGTGATACGCGATGACGAAATCACCCCCAGGACCGTCAATAACATTGAAGAAGAGCGGGGTTTGGAGATAGAAACGACTGATGACCAGGTCCATCTCGAAACCCCTCAACAAGTTGACAGCAATAATGACGGTCTAGCTTGGGCTGACCTACCATTTCCGGATGGCAGCGTAGAGGAGTCCAATCATAAGTCTCCTCGCCCTTATGCGACGCTCAACGTGAAGGCCATCAAAAGACAATTGCGTATCAATGGTTGAACGATGGTCTTTGCGTACATTATCTTTTTCTTAACGAGTTATCACAGTTATTACTTAGCAATTTTATTTCACGTATTTTTACGTTACTTTTATTTTCGGTTCTTACGCTTGTCTTTTATCTTCACACTGTTGTCTCTTTCATACGCATGGTATTCACGTTTCTTGATTACTTTAGCACAATTACACGAAATTCCGTTCCAATATCATTTACGCTTGCTGTATTACGCTGTGGCCCGCAACGGCCTTAAACTAGTTGCACACAATCATATTCTGTTATCATTCATGCATCTTGCATTTTGGCCCATAACAGCCTTAAACTAGTTGCCAGAATTGTATACTAGCACTCTTTACGCTTGATTACGCAGCAGGCCAGCAATGGCTCTAAACTAGTCGCTAGGTTTCGCAGAATCATGTAACGGACCGTAATGGCCTTAAACTCGCAATTACACTCTATCATTATCACTTAGGTGCACTTCTCAACAATTACGCTCACACTCTACAAGCAAAACATTAAATAATAAACAAAAATGTAACTATTGTTTAACACATCCACCAGGTTTTATAACACGTCTTTTCAGTCATTCGTAAAATGATATTGCACTCAACAGCAATAAAACCGTGCGTAAATTATAATTAGGCATTTCCTCTACTGCCACTATCACTAGTATCCCTTGGGTCCGGATCCAACGCTAATGGATCATCCTCCATTGGGCCATCGTTTCTGGGAATGATTCGTTCACAAAGAATGCCCTCTTCGCGAGGTCCTCGTCCTGGCACCGGCTCCACGGGAGGACGCTCTTCATCGTTGTGTTCCTCTCCTACTTCTTCTTCTTCTTCTCCTTCTTCCAGTTCTTCTTCCACGTCTCCTTCTTCTTCTTCTGCTTCCGCCACTCCCTCTGTTAACTCTTTAGCTTGTTCGTCTTCCCTATCCTCAGCAGGTACCTGAACACAGTAAGCACATTAGCAATACAAGATTTAACATCATAAGTAGAAAATGCAAATTAATTCACGCATAAGCTTACTTACGACGGCCCTGCTCCCGCAGCAAAGGGAAGCTTGTCCAGGCCAGCCCACAGGCGCTTCATAATTTCTTCTTTTGTTAGATCTGGCCATACATCCTCTCCTAAGGCAGCTCCGGCCTTCAGTTTCCCTTTCTCTACGCTTCTCCAACGAGGTGGGTCCAGGAAGAAAGTAGGGATTGTAGCCTGACCCCCAGGGAGAGTCATTGCCCTCTCTGGGGACGCACTTACAGTCACCTGCTCCTCGAATTTCTTGAAGGCTTCGGAAGCTCCGATGATGTCCTGGAAGACTTCCAAGGACCGGGCCCTGACGGCAAGATCGCGGTAGAGTTTCAGATAAGCAATACTCTCCCGCTTGTACAAGTGTTTGTGGTCCTTCTCCTTCTGTCCCCACTCTTGCACGCTCGCACAATAGTCTCTCCAATCCTGGCTTTTCTGGGGTAGGAGTTCTATCTGCATTCGCTGTTCGACTAGCGCCCGACTGGTCTGCACGTTGTTCTTGATGGCTATCCAATATCGGGAGTAATCAACAACAGCAGTACGCCAGTCTTCATCCCCTGTTGCTTGCGCCTGTAGGAAGTCGCACAGTGATTTTAAGTCTCCGACCTCTTTGGTCAGAGGCTCAACCTTTTGCTCCGACCTCGCCAGCCTCTTCCAGAGGGATTCATTGATGCCATTACTCTCCCATAAGGAGCATGTCGAGCATAACGTGCATTTACGCATTTCCTCATAAATGTGACGTGGCACGGCTGCTTCATTGGATGGTGGTTCCACTGTGTCCAAATCAATGGGCTTAGTGGGATCCCATCGGAGGCGAGCTCCTAACAGAAAACATCATCAATATTGGTGACACATTATCACGGCGTAAGATCACAAATTGACTACAACCATAACATACCGGCTCCAGGTTCGACATGCTCCAGGCGCTCGATCATGTCACTGACGACGCCTTCCATGAAGGCAAACTTGTCAGGAAAATTTCTCCACGCGCTGCTCGCAGCGACAGACGTGGACACCTCTTCTTCTCCTATAGCGTAATCCAGTTAGAAACCTCATCTATTTACAGAAAATCCTGCAAACACACTAACACACCATTACCTCTACCGGTGACAGTGGCGACTTCATCGATATCTTAAGCCGCCCTTTCCTTTTCACGCACTAGGGTCTGTGCGTCGCTGGTTCCAGTAGCTGGGGTCTCCTCACGCACCAGAGCCTGTACATGGCTCACGCTCACAGTTGGGTCCTCCTCTTCCAAAATTGAGGCCCCTTCCCTACGACTTAGTCTTATTGCCCCCTTCTCAGGGGTCAGTTCTTTCGTAATTTTTACTGGTCATGTCATAGCATCTTAGTATATCATTACAAAACATCTAAACAAACGTTGCGTAATACAATTTTTGCACGCTTACTAGTCGGAGGCTTACTCCGCTGACTTTGACCGACACAGTTCAGCCCGTGTCACCCTCAGGAGCCTCGGTGATACGGAGCCTCTTACGCCGAGCTACAGGTTCGACGATTTCTTTTGTCAGGCGTTTCCCTCTCGAGGCGTCGCCGGTGTAAGTAGGCATTATCTAGCCTACACTGTCAAGGCCTCGCACTTGGGGCACCGCCAAGCCTTTGGTCGTTATAGACAGCGATTCCCCGATCCCTTCCAGCAGATCCTACCCACGGGTAGTGCTGAGGATGTGGGCAATCCAAGGTCTGGACAGCTGGTCCCGGTCTTGCTGCGCCCAAATCCCATTCCTTTGGATGACCAGAAACTCAGCAAATCGTCAGAGGCAAACTATGAAGAAGGTGTGATGCACGTTGAACCAGGATTCAAGCTTCTGGCGAAGCTTGACCATCTCGTTACGCAGCCCCTTAGCAAAATAGTTTGCCCAGTTGAATTGGGTCCCCTCTTCCAAAACCTCTCACATAATATGGGTTTGTTCTACAAAAAAGAACCTCCCTTGCGAGAGAGTTTTAGGGAAAGCCCAAGCCCGGAAGAGAGGATAAAGCATCTTGGCAGCACCCATTTGGAATTTTTTGCAAGGAAACCCTTTGGTTTCCTTCGGGATCCTCACCCACACCTTCAGCCAATTTTGAAAGGCGGTGCTTCTCTTCGCCTTCTCACTTGGGAAGGCTGTCCGAGGGGACACCAAAGAGATCGGCGAAGAGTTGAGCGTCGATGTTAAAGCTTACGCGCACGTTATGTACGCGCGTGCAAAAACGATCTTCTTTTTCATTAAAGGAGTTGACCAGGGTCAACATCTCACTAGCAGGAACATCAGGGGTTGCGGCTAAAAACAAATGCATTAGCCTTGTTGCTCGGATCTTGGAGGTCACCGCGACTGGGGCCGCCGAATGGCCGAGCCAGCGTTGGGCGTCCTTGATGTCGCCGTAGCAGAAGAAGACGGTACTCGCCTCGTGGTCGGAAATCGTAAGGGTAATCTCCCAGGATTCCCTAACTGAAAAGCGTAAACCACAAGTTAAGCTAAAGCACTATTATGCAACGCTCACGCTTTACAACATATGCTACGTCATAACCCGCTATACAACAGCCTTACTAGGGCCAAATGGCAGGGGAAATGGCAGGAGTTCCCTCTGCATGTCCTCAACAATAAGGGGCAAATCCAAGGTCCAGTCATTGTGCAGCCACCCGAGTCTCTGACAACTCTCAAAAGCCCTAGCGTAACGGGTGGGGTACTCACGCATGTCAAAGCCAGTCTGCTCTATAACACCAGCGCGCACGTTGTTGGTTGCGGTAAACGCCATTATCGCCGTTTCGGCCCATGATAACACATCCCCATCTCCAACTAACCTGTTGTCCTGAATAAAGAACCTGTACCATACAACATAACCTTATTTTTACATTTTGCACATAGGCTTCTCTTATATTTCACACCAACAACAGACATACAACAAAGCAAAACAGAAAAATAGACAGTCACTAAAATTCGCTTACCCGCCTGCGTAGTACACCGTGCCTTGTGGGTTCTGGAAACAGGTCGAGACATGGTGAGCCATGAACAGCGTGTTATATGCGTGATAACAACTGAACTGGGCCATTTCCCAGATCCAGTTTAAGTTCCGCAAGCCTCGCGCGCTAAGTTCTCGGTCCTCAGGACGGCCCGTATTGATGTTCCTGTCTGTCAAGAAGGCCAGAATCCCTTGCGCAGAACCCGCCAACAGGTGCTCTAATAGAGCACCGACGATGTCACTAGACAAATCAGACCACACGATGACGCTGAAGTTGTGCAGCAAGAACTGTAGAAACTCCAGCGCACCCTGTCGGAACCATATGGCCTTCCCTTGCAACCGCGTGTGCGGAGGAGGCATATAGGGGACGATGGGGTTTACACAACACAAAACCCCGACAAGATCCAACACAATCAGAATAGGCTTTAGCATAATGCTGCATAGAAAACCCAATACATACATTAACACCTACATCTACATTCGCATCACTGATACAGAAAACTTCTAAACTACACCTAGCTATCCATGCCGAAATCGCCCAAACCCTTTCAATAACGCAAGGTTCATCCCTGACAACGGCAGTAGACGCAACCTCATCAAACCCGAGGTCCACAATTTGAAACCCACACCCACACAAACAAAAATATACCATGAAAAATAGCTATAGAAACAAGCGTAAATATGTAAGAATGACCTACCGGTTCAAAGGCGTACGGTCACAAATATCGACCAGCGCCTGCGAAACGCACTCCACAGTTGCCTGCATTTCGTCGATTTTGGCCAGTTTCGCATTCTTCCTCTTGACCTTCGGTGCCATTGCAATAGTTTCAGAATTTTTCACAGCTTAACACTGGCAAATCCTCGAAAATCCAGTTATTAATGCAGCCGATATCGCACGCGCCACTGTCTGAAATGACGTTAAACTACCACATCTTATCGCCTCGTAATCGGGTTACATTAATTACAGCTTGTCTATAATACTCAAAATTCAGTTAGCCTTCCACGTTCGGTGACATCACGTCACTTGTCTCCTAATCATTTACGCACTTGGCGGTTTTGCAGGACAGATGGAAAATGGACGCAACAGTTTCAACACCCCTAACTTTGATAGGCCCATACGGGAAGATAACTAGACAATTTGACTCCACGTTGATAAACGCTAACCCCTCATTAGAAGACGTAACCATAGCCACGTTGGAGACATCCCCAGAGTGGCCAGAGCAGTCGACGTGCACGCTAGACCTGGAGGCTGGGGACATAACCGAAGACCCCCTCAGTGAGGTCTCTATCGTTACGCATAGAGGTGAGGATAGAACGCTTAGAGTCAGTTCTTTATTAGACCAAAAAATTCACAATGCCATAAAACAGGTCCTGCAAGACAACGTTACTGTCTTTGCATGGTCATACGAAGACATGCTTGGACTAGATCCCAGGCTAATCCAGCATAACATCATCTTAGACCTGCAGATTAAGGCAGTTAGGCAAAAGGCACGTAAAATCAAACTCGAAATCGTGCTAGTCGTGCGTGATGAAATCACTAAACTTTATCAGGCTTGTTTCATTCGCACGATCGATTACTCGGATTGGGTGTCTAACATTGTAGTCGTCCCAAAGAAGACTGGAAGTATACGCATTTGCATCGACTTCCGGGATTTGAATAAGGCAATGATCAAGGATAACTTCCCACTTCCGAGTATCAACCAGCTAGTCGATACAACAGCTGGGCATGCATTGTTGTCCTTCATGGATGGCTTTTTAGGCTATAACCAGATTTGCATTAACCCAGAACATCAATTGACGATGACGTTTATGATGCCTTGGGGCACCTTCTGTTACACTATGATGCCTTTTGGTCTGAAGAACGCCGGAGCAACGTATCAACGGGCCATGACATACATCTTTAGCGATTACCTCCTCGAAAAGCTAAATGATTACATAGACGATATAGCTGTTAAGTCTTCAAAGTCTGAGGATCATTCAGGAGACCTGGAGTTAGTCCTGAAAAGATGCTCCAAATACGAGCTCCAGCTTAACCCAAAGAAGTGCGTATTCGGAGTCAGGACCGGACGCATGTTGGGGTTTGTGGTGTCGGAAGCTGGCATATGAGTTGACCCTGATAAGGTCAAAGCCATTGTCGATTTAACGCCTCCTACAGACCTCAAGCAATTACGCGGGTTACAAGGACGCTTACAATTCATACGCCGGTTCATTTCGAGGTTAACTGACAAGTTACACCCTATGCAACACTTGCTGAAAAAGGGGGTTAATTTCGAATGGACCAACGATTGCCAGCGTGCGTTTGACAACTTAAAACAAGAGCTGCAACATCTACCAACGATTTTCCCTCCACAAAGGGACTTACCATTTTACATTTACCTCGCTACTTCGGATGTAGCGTTAGCAGCATTGCTTTGTCAAAGAAGGGATGATGGGTTGGAAGTGCCCATCTACTACTTAAGTCATGCTCTATATGCATATGAAACGAGGTATAATGAAGTCAAGCGTAATTGTCTAGCATTAGTTTTTACGCTCAAAAAGTGTAGACATTACCTTTTCCGTAGCCAGGTTAACATCATTTGTAAAAATAACATCCTTAGAACCATTACGCATAACTTATATGAGAGCAGTAGGACCGCTCGCTGGAAGGCTATTATCGCAGAATTTGATCTGCATTATATTGGCCAATCATCTATGAAAGGCCAGGCGATAGTTGACCAGTTAGTAACATCACCAATTAACAATCAAGCAACCATTGAACCAGAGTTTCCTAATGAACATGTACATAGTTTAAGCCCTGTCTCGACAGGCCCCGAAGCAACGTTGTACTTTGATAGCGCTTCAACCATTAGAGGTGGCAGTGCTGCCACTATTATCACGTTATCGCCTGAGGATGTGCGTCTGCATGCTTATTGCTTGACCTTCCCTTGTACGAACAATGTGGCAGAGTACGAGGGGCTCCTTAGGGGATTACTAACTGCCAGTGAACTCGATGTTCAACACCTGGCGATTAGGGGCGATTCGATGCTTGTCATAAATCAGATCACAGGAGTCTACGCCTGCAAGGCTGTACATTTGCAGCCCTACTGCGATACGGCTAAAGATCTTCTGAGACGATTTGAGACCATCGATGCCCAGCACGTGCCACGCATGGAGAACACACTGGCCGACACACTGGCAACACTGGCTTTGAACGTGCCTACACATCTTTTGGACACCTACCCTGCATTGATCACAGACTGCACACATCCTATCATTCAGATGGCACAAATCTCTTCTCTTCTCGAGGAAAGCACACCTGAATGGTACCATGATATTAAAAATTACCTTTTACAGGGTGAGCTACTGTCTGTATTGACACGCGCACAGAAAGACGCAGTCCGTAAGCGGGCTAGGCAGTACGTCATCATCGGAGACAGTACACTTTGTAAATGCTCGTTTGATGGCGTGTTGCTGACATGCGTCGACAAAAACCAAGCACAGCAGATAATCGGTGAAGTTCACGAGGGACTGTGCGGTGGCCACGTAGCACCACGGCCTATGGCCCTAAAAATCCATCGCTTAGGATACTACTGGCCGCGCATGGAAAAGGATTAATTAACAAAGGTTAAAACTTGTGACACGTGTCAGCGTCATGCAAATCTTATACACGTGTCACCTACAGAACTACACACGACGCAGATAACATGACCATTTCAACGATGGGGACTAGACATTATAGGCCCCATCACGCCCAAATCTTCTNTCTATGATAACCTAGGCATTAGACAATCCTTTTCCTCCCCATATTACCCGCAAGCGAATGGTCAAGCTGAAGCAACAAACAAAGTGATCATCAATCTGCTCAAGAAAATGCTCGATGGCAACAAAAGGCGGTGGCATGAACAGATCCTCTATGTACTATGGGCGTATCGTACTACGTGTAGGACAGCTACGGGTAGTACGCCCTATAGCCTGGTTTACGGATCTGAAGCAGTGCTGCCCCTCGAGTTGCAAATTCCTTCTCTGAGAATAGTCCTTTCCACGGTTATAAATGAGGCTCAACACATCGAGTCTCGAATCGCAGATTTGGATTCAGTCGAAGAGAAGCAGATACAGGCTCTTGATACAATCGAAAGGTATCAGGACAAACAGAGACAGAAGCATCGTCATAACCTTCAGCAACGCCCAATCAAGAAAGGAGATCTTGTGCTTAAGGCCGTGCGTGAACCAGTAGGCAAGTTCTCTGCAAACTGGGAAGGCCCTTTCTTAGTAGTGGACATGTACAGTAACGGAGCATTCAAGTTAGCAGACGTCAATGACAACGAACTAGCAAATCCTGTAAATCATGTGTATTTGAAGCGGTATTACATGTAACAGCATCGACGGTGTCAACAGCAGGTATGGCACTATACGTCCGCTACGACGTTAAACTGGCACTATACATCCGCTACGACGTTAAACTGGCACTATTCATCCGCTACGACGTTAAACTGGCACTGCACGTTCGCTATGACATTAAACTGGCACTGACCGTCTGCTACAACGTAAAACTAGAATTCCTTGCACGCATCCGCCATGACGCTAAACTGGCAATATTCGTCTGCTATGATGCTAAACTGGCAAGTTGTAATTGTCCGCTACAACGTAAAACTGGCAAGGTTATACAGGTCCGCCAAGACGAAAAACTGGAATCTCTTGCACGCGTCCGCCACAACGCTAAACTGGCACAGGTAAGTAGCCGTCTGCTGAGACGTAAAACTAGCACAGACTTGTCCTTGGGTCATGACATGAAACTGACATCCACAGCATGATTTGCTGAGACCATAAATCAGACATACCACCGTCCGCTACGACGTAAAACTAGCATTTCTCAGTCTGCCCGGACTTTAAACTGGGACCATGGTCTGCTGAGACTTAAAACCAACAATGACAGTCTAGTAGGACTTAAAACTGGGACTTACAGGCTACTGCCATATAACTCAAGCGAGCGTGATCATCTCTGTATGGCTGCACGACAAACAGGGTGGGATACTGGGACAGTCCCAGTGTCGCCACCCCACCAACATCTTGCTGATTCCTCATATGAGCTGAGAGGCATCTTACTGATCCCTCGGAGATGCCGTCACTACGCCCACTGTAGCGGTGGTACCTCTGAGGGTTTAGTCTCGCCAGGCCCTGACGAAATCCTCATCGACAACGACCTCGGGAACCTCTGCCGATCATCGCTATCGGACGTTGGCTTCGCAAATTCATCTAGCTGGTTCCTTGTTTAACCAGTTAGGTGCACTGTGTCTGATGCCTTTTGGTGAAGGTATGCAGGGCCAATCGTCAGGATTGGCAGCCCTGACCTTATGCTCCAGCTCCTTCTTCACATCCCAATGGCTCTATCTCGCATCAAACTGTGCTCGTTTCGACAACCTCGCCTCTCATTCGCATGGGCAATGGTGTCCTCTGTTTTCTTCTGTGGTTGCAGGTTACTTGCTTTGTGGATGTCGTTTAAAGATGCACTCACCTGAGCGGTGAAGGATCACAGCATCTTGAAATGGTTGCTCAGGTTTGCCCGACCACTTAGATCAGCATGCTTATGCCTCTCACAAACCTACCCTTCGCTATTATTTCCCTTCATCCCCACCACCCGCTTCCCATACGCAGACGCTACATATGCAAGCATCCATTTTCTGCACTCACATTAGCAGAGATATCGCAGAAGTGACACGCCATGCTCCTTTTGCAAGCATTCCTACTATAATCAGTGACAGAGAAATCTCAGGCTGACGCGTTACGCTCGTCCGAAAGCATTCCTGTCAACCCGAACGTGCGTACATTTCTGTGCGTTCCGTAAACGTATTCTATACTCCTACCATTCCGACTTATTTTATGTCTTCCCCGAACCTGTTTCCTACCATGTCATGCTACCTCCTATTCCCTCCAGCTTTGCCCTCCCATATCAACAGGGCAATCCTTGAGTAGCCATGGATGGACGCTGTTCTTGCTTCTACCAGTCCGGTGTTCCGTATTCTTTGTTGACATCTTTCGGGTAAGCCCTCCAACCATCAACAAAGAGGGGCCATTGAAACACTGTGAAAAATTTGCGAGTCGGCCTCAGGCAAAGATTTGCAATTCAAGCAAGGGTGCATGTCGGGATTCCAGAAGGGAAACGGAGACAGAGCAACACCAAGAGGCGCGTTGCATCGGGTCTTCGACTTCCTGTGCAGATTGCTACTCTTATTATGTTTTCTTTGTTTACGCTCTATCACGCGACGTAGCGTAATAGCGCTTAGCATGATTCAGAAGGCTAGTCACTTTGGCATAGGGAGAAGCTTGAGCAGCGTAAAATGCGACTCCTTGTGTATTTTGCTAAGTCTTTTGGTCAAGGTCAGGTTTACGCTCTGTTACGCACTGCAGCGTAACAAGCTCCAGAATAAGCAAAGTCCAAGAAGGTGCGATTGCTCATCATACGTTCATCACGCAACGTAGCGTATCACAGCGTATTGCGTCGCCAAGCTAGACATCATTTACGCTTCATTACGCGCGGCTGCGTGTGTAAGCGTAAAACAGCCTGAATCTATTGTTCCCACGTTATGTTACGCTCATGCACGCAACGCAGCGTGATGAGCGTAATATGACCCAAAGACAGTTGAAGCATGCCCAACGTGCACCTCTTCTTTACACGCACAATACGCGAACGAGTGTATTATGCGTAGTCATCAAGTTTGACGCAAAAAGATCAAACCAACGGTACCCGAATCACTAGGGATACACGTCATTAGGGTTGCGCCTTTTCCACAGAACGTCGCAACCTATAAATACCCCAGTTGGCAAAGATACAGGGGTTGGCAAATCAAAGAAGCAAAGACAATTTTCTGAGCACAGGAGCACTTATAACTTTTGAGCAGAGATACAGAGGGCAGTGCTTCGGCAATTGTTGACAGTGCTACCTTACAGCAGAAATAGAGCACAGTTCGCTTTGAGCATCGGTGACAGGAGTAATTGTGCTACTGGGGAAAACTCTATCTGTTAGAGACAGTTGATCGGTAGACCTCGAAGCTTGACCTTCCTTGCATCCCGGCTTTAGCCCTCGAGGTAGATCGGATTCCTGCCTGGACAGTTTTCTTGTTGTTTTGTGCTTACCTTACATCGAGCAATCGGGGTCTCCCCAGTGTAACTTCTCATACAGAATATACATTTTTTCTTAAGTCAAGGTGTAGATCTTGAAACTACGTGTTTCTCCTGTGCTAACATTTTCTTATCGCGTTTAACATTATCGCCGTCGCCATTCGTTTACGTCATTTCCTCCCTCGTTTAGCGATTTCACGAATCAGATCGTTCCACGAGACATCCATCGGTTTACTGATTAGTAAGTCCCTGTCTGATCGACAAGACCGTTCAGGGCGCCACGGATTCGTTTTTCCAGCATAGCCCTCGCATGGATCCGTGGTCAAAACTGTGTACACGGAATTTGTTCGGTATTTTCCAGCTGCCGACGTTTTCCGTCATTACAAATATTCCCCAAATATTGTAGAAGCATAGAATCTACAACTACTCAAAAATATTGGGAAGCCAGCATAAAATCTAAAACTATTTAACAATATCATTATATTTACCTTCCCGATATACGACATNACATAGAAGTGCCTTAAATAGAGGTGCCTTTTATCTCATATAGGATAGTTGACCGTTAAGGTAAATGGCATTNTTTATCTCATATAGGATGGCTGACCGTTAAGGTAAATGGCATAGTTGACTCTTAGATCGAACGGCTACAAGCCACACGCTCTAAATGTAAATATACAAAAAATTCGTAAAATTACACTTCAAAGTATTAACCAGCACACTCAATCATTGAATTAATTTTGTTCAACTCTCCCAAAACCTTTCATCTTACAATGATGAAATACCCATCCAAATCCCACACAAAATTGCAGAATTTNTTACAATGATGAAATAGCCATCCAAATCCCACACAAAATTGCAGAATTTCAGAATTTTCATCACAAATCTTACAAGGATGGCACAAAGAAAGATTCTTGCTCTTCTTTACTACGAAGCATATTTGTATGCAGTATAAAGCATACTATATATACGTAGCACGTAGCACGAAATTCCTATGGATTCATGATTTTTCAGTCAACTTTGATTTCTAATTGTTTTTTTACCAAAAAGAAGCCTGAAAGAAAGAACTGCAGATCTAATCGGAAGCATCAATGAGGCGCTGGATAGCATGAAATCTAGAAATGTCACAGGGAATTGTGATGGGACCTTCATGTTCAAATCCAAACTCATTTTCAGCATCTTGCAACACCTTTCTGAACAGAGGATGATTGAAATGTGAAACAGGCACCACCATTTTGTGTCTTTCACCATAATTCCCTACATACACTGCAGAATGGCCCCTGGGCACATCTCTAAGCCTGTAAATGTGATCATGATCATACTCAAATTTCTTTCCCATAAATTCAACCTACGGGGAAGAACATGCAGAGCTCACGGACCTGGGTATCTTCACATGCCTTGGAATTTCCAGCTTTTTTGCATATTTAGTCCGAATGAAAAAGCAAAGTCTGATCCTAAACCTGATCTTGCCTGCCAATCTCAGCTTAAGTTTGAGCCTTGGCTTCACGGCCATGGCTGCCTCAGTTCCGGTTTTCTCATGAGCTGGTGAAACCCACAACCTGAAAAAGAGCTCAGCACAAATATTTATAGTGTTTTCAACTTCATTCTTATTTAAAAGAAGTATTTTATTTACAATGTATTCTTAGTTGATACAGTTGTTTTTAAAATGGGATTTGTCTCGATTGCCTGGTTGGTGTTATTTTTTTTTTTAAAATATGGCTGTACTTTGTGGTCTGCAACTTCAATCCCCACGAAAACGAGGTCAGTATCAGTGACCCTTTTCTTTGCTGGTGTCTGCCGCTTTCGGAATCCCCACTGCTTACTGTTAAATTGCCACATGTTAAGATATGGTTTAATTCGAATTGATTAGTGGCCTTGAATTCTGGCAAGGAACCGGTTATTTTAAATATATAGCCGGACTATGATTATTGCATGTGAAACAAACCAGTCATTCAGTGACCGAGATTACAAAAGTTTTTAAAAGGGTTCTTTGAATCATCTTTCTAAATATTATTCATATTCGGCCCTCTATCCCAATATCAATTTACATCATTTTTCTTTGGGTTCAATTGATGTAACTGCATAGATGGAAAATTTGTATGATCATTCGGGGTCATAATGCTCATTCCGTAGAATGAGGTCTTCTAAAAAAATTGTATGGGATTTCTTACAAGTGAGGTCTTGTTAAAAAATTCTACGGGATTTCTAAAAAGAATCTCAACGATCACCATATATCAAGATGAAAATGTAATATAAATTATTAAAATTCAATAAAAGAATATTCAAGTAGACATGCAAACCCAGTTAGATTTTCAATTACTTATATTCATGAGAATAGAATTAATATGAGACCTACCATTAAGGACAGATACTGGGTAAAACGGGAGTCTAAAAAACGCAACTGAATATACGCTGGTGCAAATGCTTATGATAATAAGAATTTCGTTTCTTAATATTGAAAAATCATCGATCATCCTCATAGATTTTCGACCTTAACGGAATTGAACCATGAATCTTGTGCTTAATATTTTTATCAGTTGCCAAAAGGGCTTAAATGCTGACATTTGAGATACCGCAAGATACACTACCTATCTTTGGAGGGTTCCATTACAAGCAAACAGACAATGACGCTTATAATAATAAGAATATGATTGCTTAATATTGAAAATCATCCATCATAGATTTTCGACCTTAACCGAACAGAATCATGAATCTTGACCTTAATATTTTTATTAGTTACCAAAAGGTTTAAATGCTGACATTTGAGATACAGCAGGATACACTGGCTACCCTTGTAAGCTTCGATTACGGACAGACAACGGCACTTATAACAAATAAGAATTTGGTTTCTTAAATCTAAAAATCATAAATATCATCATAGATTTTCGATCTTAACCGAATAGAACCATAAATCTTGTCCTTAATATTACTATTGCCGAGGGGCTTAAATGCTGACATTTGAGATACGGCAGGTTACACTACCTAGCCTTGTAGGCTTTGATTACGGACAGGCAATGACGCTTTTCCAAATTCTACAATCAAGATTCAGATCGAGCATGGTTTCCCTATGCTCCTGAATACCATATTTTATTACAAGCAAGAAACAAACGATACCAATATAATTTCTTGATTTTTAGGCCTGCAAAAAGTTAAGAACACGTTGACTTTTATTGTTTGTTCACTAGGAACTGCCACCACGATCTGTTCACTATCTTTGTTGCAGCAGAAACTCTGTATTTACAAACCTTAAATTTTCATAACTGTATTTCTGAATTTCTTATTGGAAAGTTCTCTTTGTAAATCTCTTTTTCTTCTTTGTTCAGGAGTAGAATGTTAATGTAAATCTCATCATATTAGAATTGAAAGTGGAAGATGGATTTAACTTTAAAAAATTGCATTTGTAGGTTGTGTAGATCAGGATCTTGAAGATGAGTTACATGTATTTCTTGCTCATCTTGTCACTACCCATTTGAGACAATGTTATAATTTTACAGCAAAAAGCCTATGTTTTATTTTGATGCCTCTTGAAATTCTTGCTACATCAATACAAATTATTTTTGTTTCCTAGCCCCTTGAAATCTCACCTGAAACATTATACAATGTAATATAAAATAAAATAAAATAAAGAAAAACCTTGCATCCTAAGTTTGTGTAGTAGGCTAAGTAAATCCAATTCTACAAGGATCCACTAAATGAATCAACCCTAGAAGTATCTTTGAGGGGAAAACATTATAAAAAAAATACAGAATCTATCACTAATTATCTTAGCTAACATAGACAATACAATGTAGAGAGATGGTTTCACAAAATAAAAAAGTAACTTAAAGAATGACATATTAATGATCAAAAGATCCTTAGAAACTTGGAAGAAAGACTAAAGATGAGGGCCTAAAGAACATGTTAGAATAGAAAGCAATTTTAATTGTTACCAGGCTAAGGAGGATGCTAAGCACAATTGACCATCTTTATGCTGAATGCAATCGTAAAGCAAATTAATGTTGTAGTTGTTTGTATTAGTGTGGGATTTGTATAAACTCTCACTACCCCTTAATAAAGATTAATGGTTGGTCTATCTTTTAATTAATCAATTCAAGTACATCTTGTGTACAAGTGGCACTGGATGGAGACAATGAAGAACATGTCTTTCTTATATATTTTTTTAAAATTAAAAAAATCCTAATTGAGACTTAAATATAGTATTCAAACAAAAGCTTTGCTATAACTTTTTAAGTTAGGTCTAACTTTGCATCACTTCTTTGATGAGTTTTTCAACATTCATTAAAAACAACGAGTTGTTAGCTTAGTGGTAAGAATCTTGGCATGAAAACCTAAGTAACATGTGCATTTCTAGTAAATAATGCTAAGTTATAGACCAAAAAAATTCATTTAAGAAAAAGTAATTCCACTAGTGATCAAATAATGATATCCAAGGGAAAACATGTAGTGAGGAACAATGACCAATAATGTAGCAAGTTTTATGACATGCTCTATATGATTTTATTTTGAGATATTGATTATAGTTTGAATAAAATTCTTATTAGTCACTCAAATCTTCAAGATCTTTTAGAAGATGAGAAATTTGAAAAAGGAAATTGATGCTATGAAGACAAAAACTTCAATCACATGTAGAAAAAATTGGTTTGATTGGGGATGAGAGCTAGAGATTTGTTGATTCTAAATGATATCAATATTTGAAATCAAGTGGCTTCATTTTTTATGAAGTGTCATAAATAGGTTGTGTCGATGTAGCCTTGTCAATGCATGATGTGATGTGTCAATGCAAATGCATCAATGTTGATGTAGGTGCAACCTAGATAAATGTGTGCACCAACTACATTTAGGGCACCTTGTGTCAGTAACATATCGAAGCCCTTGTACTTTGTCTTTCCTAGACTTAGAATATTTTCCTTTTAGTGCCCAAATTATGAGTAAAAGAGATTGTACGGAACTTTATTCGAGTGCCATGTACTTGAGTGCATTACCATGAATGGCAAAATTTGAGTTTTTTTGCATTCATTGTAGCACTTAGATTAGCTTAATCTTGCTTACTAGCACTTTATTTTCCTTGCATTTTATATTCCAAGACATAGATTCTTAATGTAATTAACCATGGACACATAAGTATGATTACATTGAGCATAATGTATAGCATTTGGTAATCCTAGCAGTGGCCATTTGGTAGGCCCAATAATTATTACTTGGTAACCTAAGAGTGTTTATACAAATTTGGGATGTGTGTGGCAAGTAGGAATGACTACTTGTGTTAGGGTAGTTAGCCTTTAGAATATTTAGGTAGTTAAAATAATTAATTCTTAAATATTCATTTTTCCATATAAAACTTAAGATAAAAAACATATAAAAATATAAATAAAAATGAATCATATACCTTAACTCACATTTAATCATATGCATAGCACACACAAGTGTGAGTTAGGAATATAACGATCATGAAACTCTTTGACTCATAGTTTACGACTAGGAAAACTTGGAAACTAAGTTTGATCGGATCATTAGTACATGCTTGTTGATGAGTGGCGAGGTACCCCTACACTCAACCATACGAATACGAGCATTACATATGCGATTCAGTCGAACTCCAAGGACTAAGTGCTTACGTGCCTTATGGAACACTTAAGGTTAATCAATCATTGTCTTCCCAAGCTTACTTGTATTTGTCATGGTTATATGGTTAAGTAAGGCATGTGATTTTTATGTATTTTATCTTTTTATTGCCTATGCTAAGAGGGGAAAGGGTGAAGAGACTAAGTAACTAACTTTCACTAACTAAGCTTTAATTTTCCTAGCATCAGTATCTATTCCCACTTGCTGTACACACCCTGAACCAGTGCAACGCTATTGGGATTACCAAACACTAGTCGTTACTAAGTTACCAAGCATAGCACACATGCTCCAAGAGGTCGTACTAAATGCACTTAACTAGGAGAGTTAAAGGTTGAGAGAGATTAATTATCTAATAAAGAATTTAAACAATTAACAATAATTAAAGTCATATCTAGCTTAGTCCATATGCTGCAAGGTTTATCAGAAAGTTCGTATTTAGTGCCAAACACAATGTGTGCTCAGGTACAAATTGCTCGAATAAAGATCCATTCACTTTGAGACTCCTACTACGGGCACATGGAAATTATTCTAACTTTGGAATGATAAAACTGCTAGAGTTTGGCTAAGGGTCTAGATCTAGATGTGGAAATAAGGGAAAGTTGCATCTTATTTATAAACAAGGCAGTGGGTTGCGATATCATGTATACAATATCGCAAGGGCCAACACGATATCATGAATGTGATATCGTGGCTCATGCGATATCGTGTCCCATCATACCCCCATGACTAAATGAAAACTCATCCTCGAGTTCCTTACAAAATATTGGGAAGGTATGAGATTATTGACTTGAATGACACTAATGGTAAATGGGGTGACATGTGAACGGATCATCATTACAAAACATGAAATAATTTAGTGTTCATGACAACAAAAGTGAACACTATACATATTTGTCATCCAGCCTTATTTGGTAGCTGAGAGGGAAGAGAGAAGAAAGAGAGAAAAGAAGAAGTTTGCTACTGCCAACACCAAGATTATGTCTTTCATTGTTCATCCATAAGCATGCCATCAATCTTGTTCCTTGTATAATCACTTCAACACCAGTCCATTCCAAGTGTTTCCTCCAAATCCCATCCGTTGGTGTATGATTGTCATCTGCAGACAAAACCTAGTCTTATATTAGCAAGGGTAAATGAATCATAATGCAATTGATACCTTGATTTGGTGTAAGGTCCATTGGCTAATTTTTGATATGGTTGATATAGATCTGGAGATATAATACTGGTGACTACCTGAGGTGTAGGGGTTAAGAGAAAAATCGAAAAAATTGGATCAGGACCTCCATGACTAAGAGCAAACCTCTGGTAGCGATAGAATGAAAAAAGATAAGGAATAAGAAGGATCGAGAAAAAGAAACAATGACCATGCCAATAAAATGGATGTCAAAGATGGAAATGAAAAAAATAAATGGTGATTTTGTAAATGTTCAAGGGAAAGAAATTAGCGGATGCACCAAATAGGAATGCTAGTGGGTCCTCCCCAAAGCAGGCTCATCCTCTTAATGCCCTGACAATCCCACATTCAAAGAGTCTGTAGGCTCTAGGAATGTCATTTGGAGACAAGAGTTAAATTCTTAACCACAAGAATTTACCAAAAAGAAAACAATGCATCCACCAAAATATAGACTACTGATACAACCAGAAATCAGGTGATAAATGGGGAAAGAAGGATGGAAAGAAGAGAATGGAATGGAATCTCAAGAACAAGGTGGTGTACAGCCCCTTTTGTATTAATGGTTAATGTGACTTAGTAGATCCCATTACAAATCCAACCTCAAACAAACCACATTTAGTGACTTCGCATTAATACATTCGGCCCATCCATCCACTTGAAGTAACAAGAATGCCTTCACCACAGAGCCACCACCATTCTGACAAAATGAAAGAGGAGAAATAGGAAGCGAGAAGGGCCTTAGTTAGAGGGAACATGTTTATTTTAGTTCTATAACCAGTTCTTGTAGCCCAAATGATTATTTCATCTAAGGGGTGTGCTTTGAATTCTCACTATTTTTTTTTGCGTGAGAACCACACCATCCAAAGACAAATTATTTTTATTTGCTCTGCTTCCCGATAATGTGGCAACATTGGAATGGTAAGAAAACTCAAGAAGAAAACATCCAAGCACCCCAAGAGAATGGCTAGCACAAGTGCATCAAATCCCATTGAAGTCAGACCCTTTTCAATCCTTGAGTCCTTCCTTAGTTTGACAACTACCTAGTCATCAATTCATTGATAGTTCTTGTTATTGAGAAAGGAACATTACATTTCCAAGCCAAGAGAGACCATAGAATTTTATGGATGTATGGATGAAGTGGACTCATTGCCTGCTATATCAAAATAACCATACCTTAGTATCAACATCATAACTTAAAGGTAAAAACCAAACATTAGTAATCAATGGAATATAGTTCATACCATCTTCGGAGCACTTATTAAGTGACGAATTAAACAAAATAATCAAACACACAAAGAAATGAAAATGTATAAACGATGTTGTAAAACAAAAACAAGAGAAGTTTAAAAAGTTTGTAAAACAAAAATGTGTAAAAAAAAATTTAAAAAGAACTAAGGGCCTCAAATGATTAACATAGGTGGCCATATCCCCCATGACTAAGTTGGAAGGGAGAGATTCAAGATAATGAGTGAGGTTGTCCTCTCTCAAATGTGCTAAGTGCATAGACCGTTCTAGGTACATGATAAGGGTTGGTCTATTGCACATAGACTAGTATTCTACTATTGGAGTACTCATTTGGATTTTCTAAGAGTTTCCAACTTCCCTCGATTGGTGGTTTCAAATTAAGAGTTGGAAGTTGGCAACAGTCTTGCTCCAGTGCATCTATGCTCTCTACGTCAGTGCAAGTTGGTTGGCCAGTTAGTTTCATGTAGATTGATGGGTTGCTCTCTTGATTAGCTGTCAACCACTGGGTGTTCTCTTATTGTGTGGTTGCTACATATAGGCACTTTTGTATGCTAATTTCCTAGGCACACCGATTGCATGCAAGAGATGTTGAACGTTCCTGTACGCTATCACCCTCAATATCACTATATGTGATGCATGGAACCTTCTTCTTCTCGATTTTTCCATAAATATTTTCCTTAGATATTTCCAAGGAAACATCATGGATTCCTAGGCATGTGTTCATGGTACCTAGCCATGTCCTTCCCATTATTATTGGGAAGTCCCCCTTGTCATTGTTGACTTGTATCACTAGGAAATTAGCTGGGTATGACCAACCACACACAGTGGTAACGATGTCCTCCACCAATCCCAAGGGAATAGTGATGGACTAGTTAGCTAGCTCTAAGCAAGTATTGCTCTTCTTTAGTAGAGGTAGGTTCCAGGCTTTATACATTTCTTGCGATATCAAGTTGACTCCAGAACCTGAGTCAAGAATAGCTTTACGTGGTTCATTCCCAGCGATTTTGAGGTAGATTAGGGGACTTCAAGGATCAAAGAATTTTCTATGAAGGTGGCCCACCTTGATCTAGTCAGTGACAGTATGTGTTAACATAACTGTATGCGTTGAGCTCTGTTGTTGGTTTGAAAGGAGCTCCAAAGATTTATTTGATGGGGGAATGTTTGGAGTCTCAACCACTTATGGTTGTGAGAGCTTGTTTGGACTGTTGGTTCTGAAGAAAGGTCTTTTTCTTTTACGGTTGTTATAACTAGCAGCGGGTTGAAGGTTTACAACTCTTGTAGCATTGTGTTTCTACGGTTGAGTAGGAAGTTCCCCTTGCATCAATAGAGCTAATGGTAGTGGAGCTATTGGTGTAAGAGTTGTGGGTGGATTTAGAGGATGGTATGGATGTGGTGTGTCTCTCCCAGGAGAAGGAGTCCTATAGTACTCCCAAGCTTGGTAGTGACATTGTGGGGTAGCGTGACCAACAGTGTCACTTGGAGAGATTGGCTACTACACGTAGTAGCCATATGAATCCAGTTGCTGGTAAGGGTATTATTGCCTTGGTGGTGGAATCCCCCATGACCGTGGGTATTACCACTGCTGGTGTTGCTCCATAGGTTGTGGCAAAGTTCCACTTGGATAATATGTTAACGGTTGATGGAACTGCCTCAGGTTACCTTTGGGATAAGGTAACCATCAGGGTGCTTGCAATTTGTTAAGTCTTGGGTTGAGTGCATACACCCCAGACTCTTGTAGATGTGATATTATTAGGAAACATCCCTTAGGATGGTCATATTGACATATCTCACATCCACCGTCATTGTCTGTATTGGAATCCACAACCTCTTCAGTGATAGTCATTTTACCCTTACCTTTGTTACGTGCATAGTCCAAATCCCTTTTCTTCTTTTTATCATAGTCACTACTTTTCTCCTTAAACTCCTCTACAATTTTTAAAACAATTTCAAATCTACTATCTAAGGAGTCCCACATCTGATCTACCTTAGCTGACACTTCTATTATTAATTTTTGAAGCGGCAAGGTTTTCCTACTTACCAACTCTTCGAGTGGTAACTCATCTTCCTCCTTATAGAATCTTACTCCCCTCTTTCAGAGGGAAGGATCAGAGTTATACTCTTCCATGCTTTCTCTCTTATGTAGCTCTCCTTCTTCCTTAGCTACTTACTCCAATAATCTATGAAGCTCATGGGACCTAAGTTCAGATAATCTCCCTTAGGCATATGTTCCAAGGGTTCTCCTGGTTTCGTGTCTTAGCCCATCTACGAGATAGTGTAGTTGATCTTGTTGTGCGTAACCATGACCCAGGCAACAATGTAACAGTGCATAATATCAGCCCATGGTAGCATCCAAGGGTTCATGATTACCCTACTTCCATCCTTGGATTTTCTTTCATAAGTTGGACACTCAGGAGTACACCTAATATTTATTGTTAAATAGTTCTAGCATCATACTCCACCTTCAAATGGATTCTGGCTTTAAGGACCAATACCAGCTTTCTACTTCTTTTATGAGTATCCTTGGAAACAACTTTAACTTTTGCCAATCAATTTCAATATTATGCAAGGCACAGGCATCGTGAAATTCCTATAAGTGATTTTGCAGATCAATGTTGTATCCCCCCTCAAGTTTTGGGATATTATTCATGTCTAGTCTCTTGATCCGGATATCTTTTTGGTGCCTTGTAGGTATTCTAATGGCCTCTATGATGTCTAACATGCTTTGGGTTGCAAGTAGGGGTTCTTCATGGTCATGTCTCTCATGGTTTCTGTGATCCCTATGTAGTTCCCTACTTTCCCTTCTTCCATGTCGTGATTCCCTAGAATGCCCTCATCCTCACTCTCGACTCTCGCATCGAGGTTTCTCATTTTTCTTACCCTTATCCTCACAGTTATGTTCCTTATGACTGCATCCTGATGTTGAAGGAAAGGGTGAATGTGATGATGAAGGTGAAGAGGAAGGAGAACCATCACCATGACAATGTTTCCTACCTTCCCTTCAGTGATCTCGACCCCGATCATGATGATGATCAGAATGCTTTCCCTTATCTTGTATTTGTGTTCCCTCATTGAACACTTGGTGTTTGTGGGGATCAGAACCAGGGTTGTGTATCTTGGAGTGAAGGTTCTGATACACCACCTCCTCACTATCGTTAGGAGGGGAAACATCATTTTGTGGAAAACCCATTGAAATAGGTTCACCACCCTTAATTTCACTTATGATGGGTGAAGCATTATGGGGTCCTTTACCCTTCAACGATGTGTGGTAACTCTCCTATCATGAGTCTTGTTGACATGTCGCTTCTATGGGATGGTAGTCCCTTGCATTGTAATCACATGCAATGTACTTGAAACACCCTAAAAGAAAATGTAGGGTCATCCTAGCTTCACTAGGCTCTTGCAGTCCACACAAGCGTCACGGCAGTCCATCAGGGAAAGAACGTTCTGAGTTTAGGATGGCCAGTTCGTTAAATTTTCTACTTTAGGCATATGAGTTTTGTACCAACTCACCCGCCTGCCAAAGTAGTCTGAACAGCCAGCAGCCTGCTCAGAAACGGTGTCCAAAATCAACGACAGACATCTAGGTGCACGGGAGAAGCATTTCAACAAGTTTTCTAAGTCACAAAGCATGTTACGCTATGAAGTGCAACGTAGCAAGCCTTAGGAAGTAATGGCGGAACAAGGTGTTACGCTACACATTATCACATGGCATAACACAGCACCACTTCATTGTTCGCTCCTCTCGCCCAACTTCGAGTTTTGCAGTAACCTCTCTTTTTGTAAGGAAGCGATGGACCATGTCTGCAGCTACGCTACCCTGAGCTACATGGCACAAAAAGGCGTAGCAATCCTACAAAAAGAAGCATAAGGCAGTTCGAAAGGCGAAATTAGCCAAGTGTGCAAAACTTGCATCTTAGGGGAATGGGTTGTAGATCAACGAAGCTACCGCAATCAACTCCGGTTGCTACGCTATGCTACGCTACGTAGCGTAGCATCGTGTAACAAATACGTGACATACAGTGAGACGCGCGGAAAGAGGCTACGTCATGCCAAGCAAGTCACATCACAAAATACAGCACGGCATGAAGGTGGTTGTGCGACATCAATGCACTCCATCTCAATCGAGCAGTTGGCACATGCTGGAGGCACAGTCACAACATAGTAGGATCACAGTAATTGCTCGCATCACAACAATATGGCAAGCCCAATGGTTACAAATGGCTCAGGTAGCGCCAGTGAGGAGGCAGAGGTCTGTAACAAGTAATATTAAAATGGTCACCTTTGCCTACCTTCCGCCCTATAAATAGCCCATCAAACAGCACGTAAAAGGGGGGTCCGATCTACAAGAGAATAAAGAACAAAAAGAAAAGAAAAATACCTACGATCTTACATAAAAAAATGGAAAGGGGAGGCCAGCAATCTGTAAAAGGAACCTCTCTTGACTAGTGAAAAGCCCAAGGTCTCGTGCTACCACCTTGGTAGGATTTTGCCTACATTGTATATATGCAAATTCTATGCCCAAGTGCACAACCATTTTCCTATTCCCTGGCAAGCTTTGGTCACTCTCGGGACTTCCTGCACTCTATCACATCATGCAACCAACTGTGCCACTCCCTGACCGGATAAATTTATAGCTCTAAAGCGGTGCATGTTCCTAACTATATCTCATATACTTCTTATTTAATTTTTGGTTTCCTTGCATGATTTTCTATTTTTTTTACCTTCAAGCATTATCTCATATCATTGTCGCACTTACATTCATTTACTATTTCACACTGTCGTTGCATTTCTTTTAGTTTCTTTCTTTTTCCCGCTACAAGCACCATCCCGTAACTCGTATAATTTATAGTGCAAAAGGCTATATTGATGTCGATGTAAGTCCCTATTTGATCGACCAGATCATTCAAGGCACCCCATGTTCGCATACATCCAGCACCGCCCTCCAGCGAGCACAGGGTTGGAACTGTTGTGTCCGCCAACTTTGGCATTATTCCAGCCACCGATGTTTTTGGTCACTATAGTTTTCTGGGGCTAGAACGAGGGCCTTTTGGTGCCTTTGCTACGTGTCACAGTAGTTCTATGAGCCTTTTGCACACTGATATACACGAGTGTAGACGCGACACCCTCCTGCAGTTGTTTGCGCTCTATGTGACGCAGATCAGTCGCCCCGATGATTCCTTCGGAGCCCCATAGAACACAAGGCCTCCGATCGCCCGTTAACTAGCTCACTCTATGGTCATCTTGCGTGCGTGCTACACCCTACCTTAGGTGGTGTAGATCGGTCATCTAGATGGTCCCTCCAGGTCCCTGCGAGACATAAAACCTGCCTGATTGCTAGTTAACTTACCCATCCTACAGTCGTCTTGCCTACAGTCTGTACCTCCTCCCAAGTAGTACAGAACGGTCACCTCAATGATCCCTTCGGGATCCCATGAGACACAAAATTTACCTATTCGCTAGTTAATTTGCTCATCTTACAGTAGTCTCATATGCCTTCCACACCCCGCATTAGCATAGACTCGACATCCTTTGTGGTTGTTTGCACATTGTGTGGTGTAGATCGGTCACCTCGACGATTCCTTCAGAACCCTATGAGACAATAGGCCTTCAGATGACGATTTAACTTCCTTCCTCTACAGTGGTCCTGCACGTGTCCTATGTCCTTGCCAGCATAGACGAAAGCATGACACCCTTTGAGTTTGTTTCCATCTTGTGTGGCGTAGGTCGGTAGCCTCAACGATCCCTCTGAGATCCTGCAGGACAAAAAGTTACCTGTTTTCTCTTTGTTGAATCCTTCTATTCTTCTGCATTTTCTAGCATTTTCACATTTTTGCATAATCACCTGCTTAACGATGACTTCTGCCATCACCGTTGTCGATACCTCCAACATGGAGGTGCCCTTCGCAGCCCAAGGCACTACTAGTGCCGAACAACGGTTGAATTCACCACTAGGAACACGCCAGTCTCTCAGAATCCAAAATTAAGGACCTGAGCGCCTGGCCCAGAAACACAAACATTACAATTTCCTTTGCGCAAAGGTGCAGGCTAACTTTCCCTTAGATTTACACAAACTCAAAGAAAAACGTAGCTTCGAGTTCGCATACTACAACGGGGAGGAATTTGTTCCTAACTAGGGAATTTCCCTACCTCTGACACAAGCAAGCCAAAGGCTACTAGATTAACTAATCCAGTTGAAAAGGCTTAGGGGACAATAAGACACAGCATCTAACCATGATGACGTGTTTCAAGACAGGTAGGAGGAACTCGATTCCCAATTGGATGAGGCAGGCCTGGCCAACCCCACTCCTGTCCCGCCTACCTAGTCCTTCTATGCTAACCCCCTACCTGCCACCACACCCTTCGCCATCACGCCTACTCTTCAGCAGTCTGTAACTGCAACTATAGTTGGTAGCCATGCTATGTTCCTAGTAACTCATCATCCCTATCGCCCGATTGCACCCACAGCAACTATGCCATCGCAAGCTGTTTATCAGCACACTACACGCAGCATACCTGTTGCGGCCACTCTACCGCATGTCCACATTGTACCTACTCTACAACTACACCTAAATCCCATACCAATTCCTACATATGTGATTGTCCAACCCACTATGATGGGCCCAGGCCCATCCACGTGGTGGCCTCCATTTGCTTCTTCGTCCATTCTGCAAGCATCGTAGATGTCTCATTACACTTGCCCTCAGGTCTACTCGACCCCCCAAATGGCACAACCTGGCACAGGCCCATGGGGGGGCCCCACTGGTGGCTCAAACAGCCTACTCGGCAGCTTATCCCACTATCACTACTCCAACGATACCACCCACCAGATGGTGGACAACGTAAACAACACCTTTGGTAGGGGTAGCCTCAACAGCACAGCCGATGGGACAAATTGCCACCATTACCATGCCACCTGTGGGGATTACCTCTATAGTCCCTTAGCCATCTACAGCATCCCCAGGTTTGGACCAAGCCTTTCAGCTTATTCAAACCTTGACTAAGGAAGTAAAACACCTCCAAGCTATTGGGTCTGATACGGTATGAGTCATGGACTTTTACCAAGATGAACCCATCAACCTTGCAATCCCTACCTTAATACTACCACCTGGGATGTCCCTCCCACACTTCACAAAGTACAATGGGGAAGGAGATCCCAATACACATCTCATCACTTTCCGATTAGAGTCTTTGTTGCTACAACAATGGCTACATACAATCATTCATGTTTTTGCCATGTCCCTAGCCAGGAAAGTCCTAGATTGGTATCGCGCGTTGCCACGTTCATCCATTTTAACCTTGGAAGAACTCTTGACCCATTTTGTGACACGTTTCAAGTATAACTTGAAGCCAGAAACCACACTGGATCAGCTGATGAGCATGAAGCAAGACCCACTAGAACCAATTCAAAAATTCATTCAACGATGGAGCGCAACCCTTAACGAAATTCGTGAACGTATTGTGGAGGCTTATTTTCTAGCCGTACTTAAGGGGGCAGTGAACGACTTCATTAAGTCAAAACTATATTACCTTGATCTACGCTCAGTTAGTCAAGCTTTCGCTTAAACAAAAAGCATACAAGATGCAGCCGAGGTAAGTAAGGACCCGGCTTACATCACTTATAGGAACAGTTTTGCAAATAAAGACAAAGGCAAGGCCCCAACGACCATGGTGGCTGCTGTGGCGGCTGAGGCTAATCCCAAGCATAGCAACAGCGGAAACAAGAATAACAAGAAACTGACCATACCTATAGACTACTCAGGGCCTAAGTTGGGCCAAGCATTATAACCCGCCACCCCCGCACTTGAGACATCTGCATACACTAAACCTAATTTCGAACGTAAAGATCGTTCGAAATATACTCTGCTACCCCTCAAACCTTTAGAGCTCCTAAAGTAACTGTTGGTAGGAGGATACATTTAACACAAGCAGATGTCAGAGGAAGCAAACATGAGGCATCGATGCTACTACGAGCTCCATAGAAATCCCTCTTTAGCCCTACCCAACAAACCTCTAGTCCCTAAAGGTTTTAGGCTGGATAGGTTTTGCGATTACCACCAACTATGTGGTCATATCACAAATTATTTTCTATCATTGCAAGATGACATACAAAGATTGATTGACCTAGGGCATTTGGTGCTAGATGAAAGTAGCCCAATACGTCCCAAAAATCAATCCATGTATGTTTATATCGACCCACTCAACTCCAACAATGCCGATTACGTGATAAATGTCATTGGTATCGACAATGATCCCATGCCACCCTTCCAAGCATTTGTGATTCATGTGCCTCAGCGTAGTATGCCCATGCCACCAATGGCTAGCCCACAGTCGCCCTTCATCCTAAAAGTCCCACCACGAACATCTGCCTCTACACTACCCATTGGAGGAACCATGCAACCCCGTCCGCTAACACCTCTAGCCCCATTCGTCATCAGGACACCAACATCCTTGACAGCCCCCATCCTATGCAGCAACAAACAACTTCCTTGCCCTACAACGCGAGAAACATACAAGACAGGTGAGGTGTCAAAGAGGAGTATCGTTAAAGGCCTCTCTAATATTACGTCTTCTCTCCTTAAAATTACACCTTCGTCACCAAGGACAAAGGTCGACGCAAGCATGCAACTTATTACATACTATCATCAAAAATTTGAACCTAGGTCTAGGGCCATCTCCCCTCGGGAGATTCGTCTTGTAGGACGAATCGAGGAGGAGGGTGCCAAACCGACGAGCAGCCAAGACTTCTTAAACGCCCTAACCCAGGTTGGGCAAACCCTAAAGCAAAAAAATACCATGTTAAGTCTATACAACTTAGTCAGCATCAGCCTCTCATCATGAGGCTCTGATCTGCATGTTAATGACAATCCTGATCGATGAAAACATGCTAACAGATGAGAAAAAAATCCACTCAGTCATACTCCCCTCTGCACCTGTGAAATCCGCACCTCCACCAACTTTCAGCAATAAAGCCCTTAAGGAAGATTCCAAAAAGGGCCAAGTGACTATCGTGCCGCTCTTTATCACGATTCGGGTTGGCCAATACCAAATCCAAAGGCTGCATGTCGACGATGGGATGGCCACAAACATCATCTCATTGCCTATCATAGAGAAACTGGGGTTGGTCGACAAGATCAAACCAACAACGAAGTTGTGCCTGCGGTCCTTCAACGGGGCATGTGTCCTGGTAAAAGGCACAGTTCATGTAAACTTCATAGTAGGGAATGAGCTCCCCACAGACGCAACGTTCATCGTAGTCGAAGAAATTCCCGAGTTTAGCCTAATCTTGGGAAGATCGTGGTTAGCACAACTCGGGGTGGTTTCCTTGCCTATACACTAGGAAATTCACTTACCATACGAGGGAAGAGAGGTGATAATCCATGGTGACGGGGTGGTAACGTGAGAAATTAGTAACCTAAACGTAGAACAAGGTTTAGAGGTTATGACCTCTAAAGATGATATGCCTATTCACGCATGCACCAATCTCACAGCAGAGGGATCGGCCCAACGAAGTGATCCCCAATTAGAAAATGTCTGGGAGGAGTTGCCCCTTCAAGCGGGGGATAGTGGCACGAGTGAAGGCATTGGAAAAATGCCTTGACCTTACGTTCCTGTCAACCCACGAAAGGTTAGGAGATAGCTACACGTAGCATAGCAGCCCTACAACCTCTCATCTAGTTGCCCCCTCACATATTCATTTTCTACTTAGCCCACCATGGTATCATCTTTTTGAAATCTAATAAGCGGCCCGGAATGGCCTAAAACTAACAAGCAGCCCAAGATAGCTTAAAATTAGCATTCTGAAGTACGAAAACTTCATAATAACATGAAACCAGTTTTTCTTTCTGAAATTCTCACATTTCATTCAAAATTCTCGCCCATTGGTGGTGTCTGTAAACTCTTCCAACAACAAAAAAATAAAAGATATGGTGGATCTACCCTCGCACTCTTACAAGCTACCCTCGCTCATATGGCCTTCGTCATTTGTCTCTGCCTCATTCACTTGCACATCGTTTGCTCCCATATTGCCCCCTGCTGACACCTCATTCCTTCCCTCCATGGGCCTCACATCCTCGTTAAGATCCTGCATCTTGAAGGATAAGGTAGTTAGTAGGAGCAACAAATGTGATAAATGACAGCTGTAGCAAAACATAAAAGCAACTAACCTAAGGGGGGCTCATGTCCTTCACAGGAGGAATCTAGTCTAAACTAAGCTTGAGATGACGCTCAATCTTCTCCATCGAGATATTCACCCAAGGCGTGTCGTTAGGTTCAGCGTTCACAACGACAAATTTCTCCTTTTCTGAAATTGTCCATTTTAGAGGTCCCAGGGAAAGGGAGGTGGTGGCAGTCTTCCCTGTAGGAAGGGCCACCCCCAAATCTGGGGATTCTGTGACCTGCACCTACTCTTTAAACTTGGCATAAGCCTCAGAAGCATCGATGGCCCTCACAAATGCCTCGTACAAGAATGCCTCCACGGTAGCGTCTCTATATAGCCTTCGATGGGTTTCATTTTGTTGCTTGTATGTATACTTGTGGTCCCTCTGGGCCTTCCCCATTCGAAGATCTTAGCACTGATGTCTTTCATATCCTAGAACTTTTGGGTCAGCAAATTCATCTGCATATGTTGTTCGACTATTTCGGGGGTGGATTGTACGTTCTGACGAATGACGGTCCAAAACTTGGCATGGTCAACCATAGCCCTTTGCGACTCCATAGGGTCAGGACTACGGTTCATGAGGAAATTGACCCTCGACTTGAGGTTCTCCACCTCGGCAACTAGTTCCATCTCTCTCTGCTCACTCCTATGAGCCTGTTTCCATAATTCCTCGTTGGTACGTCGACATTCCCATAGGAAGCACACCGAATGCAAAATGCATTTGTAAGCCTCGTCAAATACGCAACAAGGCACTTCAGTTACATCAGACGAAAGTGTGGGCACCGTGCCAATTTCCATAGGTCGGGCTGGGTCCCACTTGAGCCAAGAAACTAAAGAAAATATAGCAATCATGTCAACATAACATAAATCAGTACGTTTAGAGTTGTAGCATAGCAGCATAGGGGCTATTAACACTCCCACTCACTTGCACAAGGGTCCTCCTATTGAAGCCATTTGATCATGTCATCAACTAGCCCATGAACAAATGTAAACTTGTTAGGAATTTCAGCCCACGGTTCCATCCAAGGCAGAGAAGGTCCTGATACATCAACATCAGCACCTGTTACGTAATTTAGCATGACAACAATAGCCGAAGCGGACTACGGTAGGGCACATCCAAAGCCTAAAATCACCAGCATTCGGTTGTTGCCTCGCATCATGTTCATGTAGGACAATTGCGGTAGGTTTTGTAGAAGGCCCAGCCAAGTCCGTAGGAACCCCTACCCCAACCGTTGGTGCTTTTCCTTTTACGAGGGCAGTGTCCTTTTTGTTTTGGGAAGAGACCCCTACGTAGGTCAGGAGAGGTTCCCTAATGACAAGGGCCCATGCCCCAGGGACAAGTGCCCCAGTATCTCTAGCTGGGACCCTCTTTTCCAAAGCTGGGTCCCCTATGTCCCTATTTGTCATCCTAGGTCTAAGGGTTGACACTTCCTCATCACCTTCTTCTTCGCCTTCTTCTTCTGCTGTTCACAAAGGGTATACACATAATAAATCAAAGTTGGTTAACTCAAAACTTATGTCATGTCACAAAGCACCACTTAGCTAAAAGTGAAATAGTTAGTATCCTAAACGCTCACCAATGAGGGGTTGCATTCACTGCAAATTAAACCGTAGTCGTCGCTTCTCTTCATGAGGGCTTTCCCTAGCGGGGGGAGGTCTCTTTCTCCGCAACTTCCCAAGAACGACTTCAGCCATAAGATGATCACCCTAGGTCATGTTGCCGAGTATGGTAGGGGGGGTCTCCCCTACGCTGTCCTGGCCACAAGCACTATGAACTGCCAGACCCCTAGTCGTTACGGAAAATGAATCCCCGACCACTTTTGGGGGAGCTTGGGCTTGCATGGTCCAAAAGACCTGTCGAATCCATGGCTTCAGGATCTATTCATGATCCACCTCAGACCAGACCCCATCCTCATGGACTACTAGGAACTCCGCAAAGTGCTTTAAGCAGCCGATATAGAAGGCGTAGTGTATATTAGAACGGGACTCTGTTTGCTCACGGAGCCCCAAAATCTCGCCCTGTAAGCCACTACACAGGAATTTGGCCCAGTTATAATGGGCCCCTTCCTCCACAACCTCCTGCATTATCCAAGCCCACCTGAGCCCCAAGACCTTTCCTTGGGTAAGGAGCTGAGGGAATGCACGAGCACGGAATACCAGGTATATCCCCATGGCAGGACTGTCCTTAAGCTTTTCCACAGGGAACCATTTCTGCTCCTTGGTGAGCCTTAGTGACTCCTCAATGTGCTGCTTATGGAGGGTCAACTCCTGCTTATCCTTTGACATCACATTGGCGTCGTCATTAGGAACGCCGAACAAATATGCGAATAGCTAGTCATTGATGTCAATGATCACCCTTACACCCCACATGTATGTGCGAAAGTGACTCGCCTGCCCAGAAAAGGAGTTGACTAGGGAAAGCATCTTAGTAGCAGGAACGCCCAGATTCGGTGCCATAAACAAATCCATAAGCCCGACCATCCGAATTCTTCTAAGCAAGGGGCCTAGAGCCCCTCATTCCAACCAGCTCTGGCTGGTCGATACCTCACCATACTTGAAATAGATGTTTCCCCTTTGCCCTCTGGCAGTCACCACCATCACTTCACGGGGCTTCTTCGCCCCTGCGGCAAGCGGAAATAATCATAAAAAAAAATGACACCCGCTCATTAACCCACCAGGCCTATACGGTGGGGGGAATAGCAAGAGTTCAGCTGCTAAGACTGCTTCGAGGGTAACTTGCTTAAAGGATTCCCTCCACTCCCTTCATCTTGAAATTAGTGTAGAAAGAGGTAAGTGTATGTCAGAGAGGATGGTACCCTTCCCCGGAAAGAGAAATCACACCCACTCGCAAACTCTTGGCTAAGGAAAATTCCTGCAGGGCTAGTTGCGCCATGGCCAATTCATCAAGTTGATCATGAACCCCGTCGTCATTAAGGTAGGACCTGATGATAAGTGCACGCTATCAACACTTGGTAGAATAGAGCCAATCTCACACAATAAAATAGAGACATTGAAGTCACCCGCCAACACAGTAAACGATCCCCTGTGGGTTTAGAAAATATGTTGCCATGTGGCGTGTGAGGTACAACGTGTTGAAGGGATGATAGCACTAGTATTCTGGCATGTCCCAAATCTAGAACAAGAACCTCAACCTTATGGAATCTAGGGAAGACCCTCCTCCCAGCCTGCCTAAAGTCATGTCATCGTTAAGATATTTCAGGATGCCCCGACTTACCCCTGGCAGCAAGGCCTCTATCATACCAGATGCCCACGCCTCGTTCAAAAAGGACCAAACCATGAGACTAAATTGGCTGAGGAGGAATTGCAGGAAGTCTCGTGCCCCGTCTCTAAACCAAACCACTTGACCTTCCAAACAGACCAAAGGAGGGGGAACATTGGCCATAGGCCTGCCTACATGACACAAGACTCCTTCCAGATCCAAAACAACCAATCTGGATCTCGCCCCTACCCTGCATAACAGAAACAGTAGACAGCGACATCAAACATGAACATAATACGTGCGTGACACAACAGCACTTAGCCAACCACAAGCAAAACATAGTATGATCCTTGTTCATCATAGCACAGCAGAGATGCAAAAGCCTAGCGTAGCAAGAACATGCAAATAACTTAGCGTAGCAATAAGACAACTGATGGTAGACCCAAACAGAACATGCACCTACATCACACATAACTAAATCCCCTCCTGAAGGTTTCACGGTTCAACAGCCTAAAGGACCTTAGTCCTACAACCATGGCAACAGTCGCGATCGCGGTAGTAATGACCTTGCATATAACCACAGCAAGACCCTTCCCCAATAGTGACGACCGAAAGAAAGCAAGACTGTGACAGCACCAAAGCCAAGATAACGCAGCCACAAAAAATACCAATAGCAAAATAAATGAGACATAAAACCAAAGCAAAAGAAGGTAGAAGGTGTAAGGAGAAAGGAACGGAAGAGATGTATAAAACTCACTGGGTCAATAGCATGTCCTCCCACACCGAAACACTTGACCGTGACCCATGTCTCAAAGCCTTCCTTGCCTCCCCAACCTTCGCAAGCACCAACTGAGTCTTGGGAGCCATAGTCCTACTACCAAATTTACGACCCTCATAGAAATTTGCCTGGATATGGATTCACATAGTGACTCCACGCTCCAAAATCATCGAAGTGCTCCGATAAGGATTATGCTCTTCTAAGGCAAAAACAGCGAAATTACCAGGATTCGACCCCTATTTATGGTAGTAAGAGCGAAATGGGGAAACTTTTTTTTCTTTTTTTTCTCTCCGATTAAGGTGGGGAGGTGGCAAGTGCGTAGCATGCTTGCCACGACATCACGACATTGTTGGCATTTAAACACTCGCATGCTCCAAGTCAGTCACTTTCCTTCTCGAAAACAAAATTGACACCATAATAACTCAACTAATAATGGCCGCAGTCTACAATGACATCAAACCAAGTAATCATGATTCTCGCATCAGTAGTCATTTGGCGAGCCTCAACATAAGGATAGCCTAGTCCTTAACATTTTCGCTCCTTCATGTTCGCATTAACCGCCCGATAAATTTCAGGCTCGCAATGTTATCTCTTTTATCGTTATTTAGCGTAGCAAGACGTTGCATGTCATGATGTGGCAACAAAAATGAAATGTAAACTAGCAGAGGTTCGGCATCTATGCACAACTCACCATTTACATCAACAATGATTGGGTCTTCAACTATCCTAGGTCCCTGTGTCTGGGTAGTACACCATGACCCTAAGCAAGCACGTCTTCAATCTTTTACATCGCCTTATTTAGTAAGTCGCATCTCGATGATGCTTTGAAGATTTGCATTCTGCACAATTCCTAGTGACCCTTACCCATGCTCTCATCTTGTGATGACAGGTTAAACAAGAAATGGAAACCCCCCATGCCCTGTTCATGACTCTAATATTGACAAGGCCACAAGGTAAGCTCGCAAGAAGGTTAAACCTCGACGCGATCAACTAGGAATCGATTGTGATCAATACTATAGCAACCTCGAAAGTACCCCCAAATTTTCCTAAACACCTAGTCCATGTCCTAGATTTGAAGGTCAGGGATGTAACCGAGGATCCACTCATCGAGATACCTATAACTTCTACAAGAAGGGAGGTAAGGGCATTAAGACTCAGCTCTCTACTAGACACACAAATACATGAGGGCATAGCTAAAACCTTGCAAGAACACGTTGATGTCTTTGCATGGTCCTATGAAGATATGCCAGGTCTAGATCCACGGTTGATTCAGCATAACATCGTCTTAGACCCCCACGTGAAGGCAATCAAGCAAAAGGCGAGTAAAATCAAGCCAAAAATCACGTTAGCCATAAAGGAGGAGGTCACTAAGTTATACCGAGTAGGTTTCATTCACGCAGTCGACTATTCAGAATGGGTGTCCAACATCGTTGTGGTTTCGAAGAAAACAAGAGGGATAACAATGTGTATAGATTTCCGAGATTTGAACAAGGCAACGATCTAGGATAATTTTCCACTACCGAACATCGATCAACTCATTGACACCACAGCGAGGCATGCTTTGCTATCCTTCATAGACAGTTTCTCCGGATATAACCAAATCTACATCAATCCGGAACACCAGCTATCAACCACCTTCATGACTCCATGGGGGACCTTTTGCTATACCATGATGCCCTTCGGGCTCAAGAATGCTGGGGAAACATACCAGCGAGCCATGATGTACATTTTGAATAACCATATCCTAGAAACGTTAAATGATTACGTAGACGACATAGCGGTTAAATCCAAAGAGACGGCCCATCACCTGCGCAACCTAGAGTTAGTCCTCAAGTGCTATCAAAGGCACGATTTGCATCTCAATCCTAAGAAATGCATCTTCGGAGTAAAGACCAGGTGCATGTTAGGGTTTGTAGTATCAGAGGCTGGAATACGGGTGGACCTAGACAAAGTCAAAGCCATCGTCAACCTAGCGCCTCCCACAAATCTAAAAGAGTTATGCGGTTTACAAGGTAGAGTGCAATTCATTCGAAGGTTCATAGCAAGATTGACCAATAAATTATACCCCATGCAACACCTTATGAAAAAAGGGGTTGACTTCAAGTGGATAGTCCAATGTCAACAAGCCTTCGACAACCTAAAGAAGGAACTCTCCCGCGTACCGACAATGTACCCACCGTAGAGGGACAAGTCTTTCTTCATATACCTTGCCACCTCTGATGCATCCATAGTGGCATTGCTATGTCAGAAGTAGGACGATGGCTCTGAGATACCAGTGTATAACCTAAGCCATGCATTAATATCATACGAAAGAAAACACAATGAGGTGGAAAGAAATTGCCTAGTCTTAGTGTTCACGCTAAAAATGTGGCGGCACTACCTATTCCGCAGCACAACTAACATTATTTGCAAAAGTAATGTACTTCGGGCTATCACCAGCAACCTATACGAAGATAGCAAGATAGCCTAATGGAAAGCCATAACCACAGAATTTGACTAACGTTATGTTAGCCAATCATCGACAAAGGGCCAAGCCATAGTGACCCACCTTGCGGCTTCGCCAGTCGACAATCAAGCAACCATCAATCCCGAGTTCCCATATAAATATGTCAGCAACATTGCCATCATCCTGCCACATTTTGAGGTAACCTTGCACTTCAATGGTGCCTCAACCACGTGAGGAGGCAGTGCCGCTACCATAATCACCTTCCCTTCTAGGGAGATGCACCCATCTGCTTATCGCTTTGCATTTCCATGCACTAACAACGTGGTGGAATATGAGGGGCTACTCAGAGGCCTCTTAACCACCCGTGCACTACATGTACAACACCTGGAGATTCAAGGAGATTCATAGCTAGTTGTGAATCAAGTCACTGAAGCTAGGGAGATTCACAGCTAGTTGTGAATCAAGTCACCGAAGCTTACGCCTGCAAGGCTACACATCTATAACCCTACTGCGACCTAGCAAAGATCTTATTGAAAAAATTCATGACCACCGATGTGAAACACGTGTCACGCAATGAGAATAGCATAGCAAACGCCTTAGCTACCCTCGGGGTTAAACATCCCATCATAGTCCTTGGCGAACCTACCCACTGTGATCATAGAATGCGTATAACCTATCACTCGAATGGAACACGTGGCGTCTATCGACACTGCAGACACCCTGGAATGGTACGATAACATTAAAGCATATTTACAACATCGTGAACTCCCAGGTGAATTGACACTGAGCCAGAGAGATGCAATCCACAAACGCACCTGGTAATATGTGCTCATGGGAAGTGATGCCCTATGCTGGCGATCCTACGATGGGATATTGCTAGCATGCATAGAAGGTGAGCAGGTGCGGAGGGTAGTTAATGAGGTCCATGAAGGGTTGTGCAGTGGGCACATTGCACCTAGGGCTATGGCAGCAAAGATCAGATGCCTAGGGTATTATTGGCCCTACATGGAGCATGACTGCTTGTCTAAAGTCAAGACATGTGACACATGTCAGAGATATGCAAATCTCATGCACATAGCGCCTACAGACCTACATCCTACACAAATTACGTGGCCTTTCCAATGATGGGGACTAGACCTCATAGGGCCCATCACACCTAAGTCTTCCATGGGGCATAGCTTCATTATCACCACCATAGAGTATTTCACTAAATGGGTGGAAGCTATTCCTCTGAGGAAAACGACATCCTAGAAAATCTGCCACTTCATCCTCGATAACATAGTGACTAGGTTCGGGCTTCCAATGACCATTATGACCAACAATGGACCACAGTTCAGCAGTAAAGAAATCCAGGCCTTCTGCAGTAATCTAGGCATTAAACAATCATTTTCTTCCCCCTACTACCCGTAAGAAAACAAACAGGTGGAGGCTACAAATAAGTCCATCATCAACTTACTGAAGCAGATGCTTAGCAACAGCAAGAGGCGATGGCACGTGCAAATACTCTATGTCCTATGGGCCTATCGAACAACTTGCAGAACCATGACAAGTAAGACCCCTTACAGTCTCGTTTACGAATCTGAAGCTGTGTTGCCTCTTGAGTTATAGGTACTCTCACTCTGGATGATCCTATCCAACATCATGAGTGAAGCCCAGAACAACGAATCGCGAGTCATCAACCTCGACTCAGTGGAGGAGCACGTGCAAACACTAAGATGAATCAAGCAATATCAAGACAAACAATGACAAAAACACCATGCATACCAGCATCGACAACCAGTACAAAAGGGAGATCTCATCCTCAAGGTTTTCCATGAGCACGTGAGCAAATTCTCAGCCAACTAGGAAGGGCCTTACGTGGTCATTGAAGCCTTTGGAAATGGAGCTTTCAAACTGGCAGACATGGATGGCAACGAATTCACCAACCTGGTGAACCACATGCACCTCAAGCCATACTACGTCTAGGGTGCAATGGCAGCATGCTACAGTATCTGCTATGATGATAAACTGGCAGCCACACTGGTCACCATTCGTAATGATGATAAACTAGCGGCACCAAATAGCGTCCACCATGACGTAAAACTGGCACTGTTCGTCTGCTACGACAATAAACTGGCAGCTACGCCGGTCAGCGTCTACGATGACAATAAAATAGCAGCACCCAACAACGTCCACTATGATGGTAAACTGGCAGTGATGGTCCGCCACGACATAAAAATGGCACTATTAGTCCACTATAACTATAAACTGGCATCGTCCATTCGCCATGATGTAAAACTAGCATGTACAGTCTGTTGGGGCCTCAAACCAGCACAGCGGTCCACTGGGACCCTGAACTAATATCTGGTCTACCGAGACCTTAAACTGGGATTTTGTTGCGTCCTCATCAGGCATCATCAACAAAGATATGACAAACGAAAGGGCATGATACCAGCATGCAGGTGGGACATCGTCACCCTAGGGCGAAGTTCCCAACGCAAGAAAGGTGCTATCTGAGGCGTGCGCATCGCCATCTCTGATGTCATGCTGATCCTATGAACACATCGTACGATGTCACAAGGGCCCTCCCAACCTACTAGCGCTACGGCCCACCACCCTGATGGTAGCTCCCAAGCCCATTCTCGCTTCTCAGGTACTGACAGTATTGTGGCCTAGCCACAATATTGTTGCACTTTCGTTCCCTACCAGGGTTGGACTCGCATGATGATCAACTATATGGCAGCTAATCCCATGGCTGAATTCAGTGTGCATGTCTTTGGTAGGGATCCCAATGCATCTGCGTCCCCAGTGCCCTAGGAGATAGCTCCCTCCGTGGGCAATGCTGCCAAGACCGATGCTGGCCTCCCTACTTTGGGCATCTCACATCAGCAAGGGTGCCCAAGGGTAACAACAATGCTAGCAGCCTGCAAAGCATTGTCCTCGCAGGAACATTCCCCTACAGCAGCAAAGGCTACAGCGTCGCGAAGTGAGTGCCTCGACTAGCATGGCTATTTGAGAGTGTGAATTTCAGCACGCGTGTAACACAACTTGCCATGCGGAAGGCTCTGATAGGAAGGATGAGACTCTCAGTGGATGTAATATAGCTCATCCTACAGAGGGGACACTTGCCTACAGGAGGTTGAAGAATAGCGCTAGGCAGAGATGAAAACGCAAATGAGCCCCTCAGAGCATTCCGACGAGGGACTCAGCTAAACATCATCTCTGCTCTCTGCCTTAACCTCCACAGCACCAACACAGCATCCTCAAGCATAGCCAGGTGATGTCCTGATACTCACCAAGTGACAGCCTCAGCGTTATGCTTACTACGGTGTTTCAAATTCTTTGCCGACGTCCATCGAGCTTGTTCTCTAGACATCGACAAAGAGGGGTCAATGAAACAACCTAAAAGAAAATGCGGGGTCATCCTAGCTTCACCAAGCTCTTGTAGTCTGCACAAGTGTCACGGTAGTCCACTGGGGAAAGAATGTTCTGAGTCCAGGATGGCCAGTTCGTTAAATTTTCTACTTTAGGCATAGACGAGTTTCATACCAACTCATCCACCCGCCAAAGTAGTCTGAACAACCTACAACCTACTCAGAAACGATGTCTAGAATTAGCGACAGACATCTAGGTGCATGGGAGAAGCATTTCAACAAGTTTTCTAAGTCACAAAGCATGCTACACTATGATGTGTAGTGTAGCAAGCCTCAAGAAGCAATGGTGGAACAGGGTGTTACGCTACGCATTATCACATGGCATAACACAATGCCACTTCACTGTCTACTCCTCTTGCCCAACTTTGAGTTCTGCAGTAACCTCTCTTTTGTAAGGAAGTGGTAGACCATGTCTGCTGCTACGCTACGCTGAGCTACATGGCACAGCAAGGTGTAGCAATCCTACGAAAAGGGGCATAAGGCAGTTTGAAAGGTGAAATCAGCCAAGTGTGCAAAACTTGCATATTAGGGGAATGGCTTGCAGATCAGCGAAGCTGCCGCGATCAACTCTGGTCGCTACGCTACGTAGCCTAGCATCGCGTAACAAATACGTGACATACAGCGAGACGTGCGGCAAGAGGCTACATCATGTCAAGCAAGTCATGTCACAAAATACAACGTGGCATGAAGGTGGTTGTGCAACATCAATGCACTCCACCTTAATCAAGTCATTGGCGCATGCTGGCGACGCAGTCACAATGTAGTAGGATCGCAGTTATTGCTCGCATCGCAACAGTCTGGCAAGCCCAACGGTTACAAATGGCTTAGGTAGCGCCAGTGAGGAGGCGGAGGTCTATAACACGTAATATTAAAATGGTCACCTTTGCCTACCTTCCGCCATATAAATAGCCCATCAAACAGCACGTAAAAGGGGGGTCCGATCCACAAGAGAATAAAGAACAAAAAGAAAAGAAAAATACCTATGATCTTACATATAAAAAAGTAAAGGGGAGGCCAGCAATCTGTAAAAGGAACCTCTCTCGATTGGCGAAAAGCCTGGGGTCTTGTCCTACCACCTTGGTAGGATTTCGCCTGCATTGTATATATGTGAATTCTATGCCCAAGTGCATAGCCATTTTTGTATTCCTTGGCAAGCTTTGGTCACTCTCGGGACTTCCTGCACTCTGTCATGTCATGCAACCGACTGTGCCACTCCCTGATCGGATAAATTTATAGCTCTAAAGTAGTGCATGTTCCTAACTGTATCTCATATACTTCTTATATACTGTCTGGTTTCCTCGCATTATTTTTTGTTTTGTTTACCTTCAAGCATTGTCTCATATCATTGTCGCACTTACGTTCATTTACTATTTCGCACTGTCGTTGCATTTCTTTTAGTCCCTTTCTTTTTCCCGTTGCAAGCACCATCCTGCAACTCATATAATTTATAGTACAAAAGGCTATATTGATGTTGACGTAAGTCCCTGTTTGATTGACCAAACCGTTCAAGGCACCTTGTGTTCACATACATCTAGCATTGCCCTCTCGCAGGCACGGGGTTGGAACTGCTATGTTCATCGACTTTGGCATTATTCCAGCCACTGACGTTTTCATTCACTACAGTACTCAGCATATAATTGTGACATGCCTATTCATGCAAGGGCACGAAGGAGGATGTTGGGGGCGGCTCTGTCTAGAGGCAACACTATGTTACCTTCCAAGTCTCTTCAACATAATTGTTCATCTTGATGGAAGACAAAGGTAAATTCAAGTATATATTCATCGTGATGAGTATATACCACATTGAATTGTTGAGGAACTAGCAGGCTTTGGTTATGTGTGTTGTACCATCGACTGTCTCTAGTTTTGGTCCTAGGCGGTGAAGTGCTTTTGTGTGGAGAAGAAGACATTTTTGTCTTATTCAGTGTGTTGTTTACCATTATATTATATTTTTTTTTGATCAACCCTAATGGTTCATTTCAACTCCCAACAATGTAAATGATTTCCTATGTTCTACGTAGCGCACAAACAACTAAGTCCCCGATAATGGTGCCAATGATGAGATGCGAGGTACCCCTACACTCAACCATATGAATATGAGCGTTACATGCCCAGTCAAACTCCAAGGACTAAGTGCTTACGCGCCTTATGGAACACTTAAGGTTAATCAATCGTTGTCTTCCCAAGCTTACTTGTATTTGTCACGGTTGTATGGTTAAGTGAGCCTAAGGCATGTGATTTTTGTCTTTTATCTTTTTATCGCCTATGCTATGAGGGGAAAGGGTGAAGAGACTAAGTAACTAACTTTCACTAACTAAGCTTTAATCGTCCTAGCATCAATATCCATTCCCACTTGTCGTACACACCCTGAACTAGTGCAATGCTACTGGGATTACCAAACACTAGTTGTTACTAAATTACCAAGCGTAGCACATGTGCTCAAAGCGGTCATACTGAATGCACTTAACTAGGAGAGTTAAGGGTTGAGAGAGATTAATTATCTAATAAAGCATTTAAAAAATTAACAATAATTAATTTCCTATTTAGCTTAGTCCATATGCTGCAAGGTTTATCCAAAAGTTCTTCTTTATTACTGGACACAATGTATGTTCATGTACAAATTGCTCGAATATCTAATAAAGCATTTTAAAAATTAACAATAATTAATGTCCTATTTAGCTTAGTTCATATGCTGCAAGGTTTATCAGAAAGTTCTTCTTTATTACTAGACACAATGTGTGCTCATGTACAAATTGCTCGAATAAAGATTTGTTCACTTTGAGACTCCTACTACAGGCACATGGAAATTATTCTAACTCCAGAATGGTAAAACTGCTAGAGTTTGGCTAAGGGTCTAGATCTAGATGTGGAAACAAGGGAAAGCTGCCTCTTATTTATAGACAAGGCAGCGGGCTACGATATCGTGCACGCGATATTGCAGGGGCCAACGCGATATCACGTCCCATCACTTGTGATTCGTATGGTTGGGCATAGGGTATACTTGATGCTGATTAATTTTGTAGGACCATACGGAAGCTTTAGTATTGATTTTCTTTTTTCCAGCCTAGAGAATGTTAGTGGTATCAAATTCTTTGAAGTAGTTGAAGAAATAATTAAATTTTGTTATCACCCTTTATACTTCATAGCGTATTAGATATTCTAGAAGGTAGAATCACTTTAGAATAACTACAAAAATAAAAGACAATTTTCAAAATGAAATTTATGATTACAAAAATAAAAGAGAACTTTCAAAATGAAATTTAGAAGGTTTGGAACCCAAATATGAGTTTTACAAAAACTCTAAATACACCTGCCCTTAATATTTCTAAAGGTCAAAATGCAAATATTCAACAATGATCTAATAAAAAATATAGGATACTTAGCATTTCATTGAATACTTAAAAGTTACTAGAAACTATCAAGTTGTTTCAAATTTGATTTAGACTAAGAAGGAGGAATTTGTTGAATAAAAATAGACTAGTTTATTACAAATTATAAATAAAGATATCAAATGTTTTTAGTATTTAATTTAAAACAAGAGCAGAATAGACTATGCTTTCTCTCTTAAGGATATTGAAAATTCTTATTAGGCTTTATATCATAGTAATGACATAATGGAAAATTTTTATAATGGTGATAATATAATGTTCAATTATTTTAATGGCATAATGCAAGGATAAAAAGACTAACATTAGGAAATTTAATACATGTAAATGACTTATACAAAAAAGTGCTCAAATGAGAAGGGTTGGTACAAATTGTTATTTAGAATAAGTTCAATTTAGCTATGCAAGAAAAGTTAGAAAAGGAATGGTGTATCAATAAAGTAGTTATGCTATTTAAAAAGGGAACAAAAAAGATCTAAATAATTATAGACTAATTATAACCAACTATATTTTTGACAAGTTTTTGGGCATTATCCTAGAATCAATGTTTAGAAGATGGGTTGAATAAAATAAGATACATGGAATTTCCCAAGTAGGATTTAGGTGATAGCATTCTAGCATAGACCATTGCATTACTTTATCTTATTAATAAAACAAAAGTTCAATATAAACAAACTTTTATTTACTTTGTAAATTTCTATTGAGGCCTATGATTTAGTTTTTTGAAACAAATTATGAAGGCACTTGAAAAATTTAGAAGTTTCCAACACATTGTTATGTACCATACAGAAACTTTACAAAGAGGTATGTATTCAATTTACAAATGTGCAAGAGAAAAAAATATTTAATAGTTTTGTTAGTATAAAACAAAGATGTCTTTTCACTTACTTTATTTGGGATTTTTATTAATGACCTTGGAGAGTGCATGCATAAAATATTAACTCAATTTGCAATTACAATTAGTACTAGTCTTGTTAGACTCTTACTTTATGTTGATGATGTTGTCTTAATTTTAAATTCAATGGAATGATTGCAAAAAATGCTTAATACTCTTAATGATCTTTGTCAACATTCAAGAATGAAAATTATGTCTAGAAAACTAAAATCATGGTTTGTGCATACATAATAAGATATAATTTCACTATATGAAATGAACATGTAGATATATCCTTCCCTTATAAGTATCTTGACCTTGAATGATTTTGCTATTAAATGTGATCAATGCATTGCTCAAAGAGTTGCACGTGGTGTGAAAACCTTATTTTCTTGAAAAAACAAATGCAAGAAAGAATGTATTCTAGCTTGGGATATCAGAATGCAACTTGAGCATGCCATTGTTCAACCAATTAGTTGTTATGGAATGAGTGATAGGTAGCTTAAGTGGTTAGCTTATTACCTTGGCAAGAGGTTATCATTTCAATACCCATTTAAGCCATCATTAAGTTTTTTTTATAATTCTTCTAATGTATCATGTTGGTTATATGTCCTAGGATGTACATATATTTAAATTATTTTGGGTTCCAACACCCCTCAACTATTCTTTATGGGTGGATTGTATGGGATTTTCTTCTAACAAATAGAAGAAATTTAGAAGCTTTTCTTACTTGATGAATTTAGAGTGAAGAGACAAGCAGCATATGATATTATGCTTCTTGAAGTAGAAAATGATGCCCTTAGAAGTTGAAGCTATTTTTTAGTTCATATCCAGTACTCATAATCTTTATGAATTTTTATTAGATAAATACTCCAAAAAAGTGATGATGGAAACCAAAGATAATAGATGGTTTCATAAGGAAGCTCTATTGGTAAATAAATGTAACATTCAAGAGCACATTTTTTATTTTGATCCTAATCAAATTTGCAAATTAGTGAAAAAATAATATTTCAAAAACTTTAGAAAAAAACATAGAAGAGAAAAAATTTTCTAATTGAATAGTATTAGGGGACACCTTAATTCAAAGAAAAAAGTATTTATTTGCTGCTATTTCTCATCATTTGCGATGCACAATTAGAAGGACATGAATGAGATCTCATCATTTAAAAGTTGAAATAGGTTGATGACTCAGAATTTCTTATGAAGAATGAATATACAAAGAGTGTAATACAAATAGCATTGAAGATGAACACTACATTTTCCTACAATGTCCTACATTTGTACACATAAAGATATGTGGGGTATTAGAGATGTAAATTTTGTTAATTTGTTTCAAATGTTACTAAAAAAATACTCGGTAATTTTCTTAATGCTATTTTCAAAATGCATACCATACATTTACATTGTTCAAAAAATCAAAGGATCTGTAACAAAATTTGAATTTAACATTTTTATTTTTGGTTTAAAATTATTTTGTTTGTTTTTTACATTATATTTGATTAACGTTCACGAACCATGAAAGCTGAACTTAGCAAAACTATTGATTACGTTGATCTGTCACCTATAGGATTGTCCAATGGTCTGCGAGTGATCAGAATTTATGGATGCAAGTTAAGCCCTCTTTACCGTCAAAATAAGAATAACACTGCAAAATTATTCACCCCTAATTTTATTGCACATAGACGATTAAACATGTGAAGTCGGTGAGGCATTGCTTGCTTGGATACAGACTATCACTTGTGCTATACAGGTCACAATATCACTTGTGCTATACAGGCCACAATATTGATTGCAAA
>MNCI01030805.1:58562-69494 GCA_015680685.1 Gnetum montanum | reverse complement strand
TACCTTGGGGCATGCAACTTCGACGCCAGACAGACCACGGCAAGATAAGGAAGCCTTTGCGAATCTCGTCTGCTGCTTTCTCGTCTGTTGTTGAAATTGCCACGTCAAGATGCCATTTGAGTTCTTCCATCCACGGTCCATTTTGATTATCTTAGGTGAATATGATATGCTAGAAAGCAGACAAATTATAAAGGTTTATTCTAAGGGGTTTTTTGTTATGTTTTTTTTCTTTTCAGCTTTCAAGATAGTATTCATAATTCGCTTTCTATCTCAGTTTTAAGTTTTTTTGGTTTAAGTGATGGTGTAGGGTAGATTGAAAATTCGTATGGGATTGGAAAATAGGATTGGAAAAAGCGCCATAAATCATGGTAAAAATTCAATACAAATAAGTAAAATTCAAAAAACAAAATTTTATTTGAAGCAAAATGAAAATGCAAATTCTCATTTAGATTTTAAATTACTCGAATAGTTATATGGATAAAATTTAAATATAATAGTGTACCCAAATAGGTTTCTGTGTAGACTTACCATATACACATACCATTAATCACAAATTTTGAGATAAATGGCAGATTTTGCAATCATTGTGTTTAAAGAGAGGCAACAGAATATTGCAGCTCATGATCTCGTGTGAATACTGATAATAATATCAATTTCGTTTCTTAATCAATGATCATTATAAATTCGCCGGCCTTACCGAATAAAACTATAAAACAATGAATCTTGCCCTTGAGAATGAAGTTTCTGTTCGGTGACAACAAGGCTTAAATGCTAACCTTTGAGATACTGCAGAATATTCCAGCCTTCTAGGCTTGAATCACTGACATTTTCTATTTCAATGCAGGATTCATAGCAAGCATGATTTTGCCACTCCTGTACGTCACTATATTATACAACAAGCATGAAACATTTTCCTGAAAACAGTTTGTTTGGTTGCCGTCTTTATCGTCTGGGCAATAAAACAAGGGAAAAACACAAGAACACGTTGCCTTATTATTCCCTTTTATTTTTTCCACCAGGAACTTTTATATTACCTCTTATTTCTTCCACCAGAAACTTTTGTTTGTGTCAGCTTATTTACAGGTCTTTATTTCCCATAACTGAATCTCTTCCCCAGAAAGTTGCTGCCGTAAAATCATAGTATGTTAATAAATATACAACTACTTCAGGATGGGGATCAGTAGCCTAGAGTTTCAAATCGTGTTGGATTTTGAGCATAGTTATGGTATCTTCCTTAACAAGTTGCAAGCTACAACATTGATCTCCATCTACGTCACTTGGAGACTCAAAAGGTTCGCCATAAAAAACTATAATGTTTGATAACAGTATTGTAGCATCTGAAAATGTTGGTGGCTGGAACACCCAGAGGTTATCAGGTGCATATCCTAACCCCAAGTCCATGGGAGGGGATCAGACAAGGACTTATGTGGTGTTAAATAACTATATGCGAACAATATTTTTCGAACGTCACACATGGAAGTTGGAAGAAGTAAAAACGAGTCACACATGGAAGTTGGAAGAAGTAAAAACGTAGCATGCACAACAGTAGAAGCGTATCAACATACATAACAGTGGCAAGACCGTATAAACATAAACAAATACACAATAGTGCAACATATATGCTATAAAAAAAGTAAAATGAGAATTGGAGTAAGGAAATGCATCACCCCAAGATTGGGGAATTTGAATTTTTGATTCAAAGATGGATGTGTACAACTAGTGTGCAACGTTAAACAGACGTAGCTCGACAGTGGAGCAATATGGTCATAGCTTTTGGGATGTTGCAGACATGGTGCTGACAAGCAGGAATGCGCTGATGCTTGCTAGGCTCAGAGTTGATACATTATGCGTGTGTAGGTGTCACGCTCAAGTATGGGGGGTGAACAGAGATTTGGAAGGCTCTAATGCTAGGATTTGCCTCTCATCAACCTTATGCTCACCAATCTTTTGTCAAGGCTGATTGCCAAAGCCAACCTTTAAAATGTCATTTATTGGGGTATTTATAGAGCCAAGGTTGGAGGAGAGACGTGGTTTGGACACCATGTGTCTTGGGTCCCACATAGCATGAACGTGGATGTGTCACACTGGTGTGCTATGCTCAAAGTGTGGTGCTACGCTGATGTGCTACTTTGAATAGAACAAGAACAAGAACCACAAATCTACCAAGCTGTGACCATATTGCCCATACTGCATGTGCCAAAATCTAAAGAATCACACTGTTTTTACAAAAAATTCCTACAACAAATGCAAAGTGGAGCTTGTGCTCCAGGACTACGTCTTATCTCCTCTTCCAAGTAGGGTCAAGCGTAGGGACAACTTTTGGGGATCAACAAGGGATGCAAAAAGCAAAGCAAATTGCTGATCTTGGCCGTCGAGGAGATGATGGAGTAGAAATGATTGTCAACAACAAGTTCTGGAACTTTTAGGATGTCTTGAGGCTTCTTCTCAAGTGTTACACTATCTATGTTGTCCAGTGTAGTTGAGTAGCATAAACACTAGCCCACAATGATGTGCTACACTGCAGAGTGTAGCACAACTTTGTTAATAAATTTTGTTAAAAACTGAGAGCACCACTCTGAGACCTAGTAAGGCAAGCAACTTCAACAATTGGCAATTATTCCTTTCATGTCAAAAGAGCCTGAGACCTCCTAGTTTCATTCTTGAGACACTTTTGACCTTGATATCTCTGCTACGCTATGCAATGTAGCACCTAATTTTGGATGAATTTTAACTTAACTTGCAATGCTCTGCCATGGGACCTTGGTCATGTTCTGAGGGCGAAGTCGGACAAGCAGCCTTGGAGGTCAAAGAATGGTCAAGTGCATTTTTCATGTCAAAACAACTTGAGGGGAGATTTTGTGGATGTTGGCACCTCGCTACATTGTGCTAACCTGTGTAGCATAGCATCCAAAATAAAATGACTTTTGTGAAACTTGCCTTATCTTTCCATGTCATGCTGATCATACTCTGAGGATGCAATAGGATAGGCATCCTTGGAAGCCAAAGAATTTCCAAATACCCCTTCTACATCTAGCCCAACACTTGAATGAATTTTAGCACCTCATGGCTTGCTACGCTGTCTATGCTGTGTAGTGTAGCATAGCGTAACAGGTCAAAAATAGAAAATTTTCCAAACTGTTTTTTCCATCTTAAACACTTTTGACAGCTCCTAGCTTAGCACTTGGGTTGATTAGCAACCGGGACATGTGTCAAGTTAGGCAAGCTAGAGAGCATAGCAAGCTTTTTTGCCCAAAAGATAGAAAATTTGCCAAGTTGTATGGTCCATCCCCAATGCTCTGTTTGTGTAAACTGGCCTTGCAACTAGGTGCTACATTGACTGTGCTAAGGAACGTAGTAGATAGGCCAAGAGAAAGCTTTGTAGGCATTACGACTTCTAGGGTGTCATACTATCTGTGTGGCCCAATGTAACACCACACTTGGAGAGGTTTCACCTAGGTTTCGGGACTGTGCTAAATCATGAGAGACCAAAATTGATGGTGTTTCACTAGCCCCTCTTTGTCGATGTCTGGAGGATTTTCCTGAGAGACGTCAACAAAGAATACGAAACACCATGATGAACGTGACACCAACACCATTCATCAATGCCTGCCTAGTTGATGCTTTGTTGTGCTTGAGAGTGCTAGGAAAGCGAACTATGATAGAGAATAGGGGATGGGTTTGAAGAGATCAGGTCAAGAAAAAAGTGTAGGATGCAATGCCATGATAACCATTGCCATAGTGCGATCCCTCGTCGGAGTGCTTATGAGGGAGTCATCACGCATGGGTGTCTTTCCCCGTTGGATTTTGACCTCTCATCAAAGTGCTTAGGGATGGTCGATCCAAGGTTGAGATGGTTGCAAAGTGACGACTATGCCATTTGACTTGGGTACTTGTCTTATCTAATTCATTTTTTATTTTATTTTCTTCTTTCTTTTCTTTTTTCTTTCTTCTTCTCTTTTTTTTATTGTTCTATTTTTTTATTTTTTTTGAGAAAATTGCACACCCATATCCATTCAAAGGCAACCATGTCATCACTGTAGGATAGGTGTTTCCTCTCCAGGATGAGTTGTGTTTCATCCATGTGGGGCTTTGACCTGCCTACCTACAGAGGCTTCCCATGGGATGAGTTGCATTACATCTATCATGGGCCTAGTGGTTGAGCATGGAAAAGGGTTTCATGTGTATTGGAGAAGCTGTCAAAAATTATAAGGATAGGGAATGGAGGTTAGGCTAGTTGAAGGGATGGTAGGGTATGCACTCTCCAGTAGCTAGAACAGTCAAAGTGGGTACTTTGGAATGATGTAGTGTCTTGTTCTTGTGGTGAAATGCATTCTTGAAAAATGCCATCTTGGCTTTTATCCTGCAAACACAATAGAGAGAGATCCAAAAAAAATAACCATCATGTGCAATGAGGGCAAAGTTCTGTCTACTCATGACACTACTAGGGTGGTGAGTGTTGTGTCTAGCACATGCAATGTCCAAAGTAAGAAGGCCAGTATAGGCTTCAGCAGTGGCAAGTTGGAAAGCTCCAGTAACCATACTAAAAATGAGCACTAAAGAGGCTAGGAGAAATGGTGATGCAGGTGCTTAGGAATCCCTACCAAAGACAGGAGCCAGGAAATTCATTCGTAAGGTGAGAGGCCTAAAGGCTGAATGCTCTTTCAGAATTTGACAATGGTGAGGGCTGGAGGATAGCAGCACTGTGGTTAGGACATAGTACTTTTCGGACTCTAGTAAGTGGTGCTGATGATGGGAGCTATGACCAAAATGATTGGCGACGATGGCGGTAGCTTCGGAAGGTCAGCAAGATGTCAGACGGCATCTCTGGAAGATCAGTAAGATGCCAAGGATAGCAACATTGCAAATGTCCTAGAGGGTTTTTCCTTGGTGACGTGAACTTCATTTTGGAACTGCAACACCCCACCCCATCTTTCCTAGGAGGATTAGCGATGGAAGATCAAAGGTATTCTTGCTCGCTTGTCCACAAGATCATATGTGTTAGATCAGAGAGGTTGCCTTGCAAACCCAATTTTGGATCTTAGTAGACCATCAAATGTGCTAGTTTAAGGTCCTAGTAGATCGTGGTCCCAGTTTAAGGTTTGGGTAGACCACGTTGTACTGTTTTGAGGTCCTACCAAACAATGATGTGCTAGTTTAAGGTCCTAGTAGATTGTTGTGCTAGTTTAATATTGTAGCAGATGGGGGATGGCCAGTTTAAGGTCATAACATACTATGGTATGGATGCCAGTTTTGTGTCATGGCCTAGGACATGCTATGGATGCCAGTTTCATGTCATGGCCTAAAGACATGTTATGCTAGTTTAACATCATAGTAGACACTTCGTGCCAGTTTTATGTCATAGTGGATGATCTGTGCCAGTTTTACATCATAGTGGATGATCTGTGCCAGTTTTACATCATAGCAGATGATCTATGCCAGTTTTACATCATAGTAGATGATTTGTGCTAGTTTTACATCCTAGCGGATGATCTGTGCTAGTTTTACATCATAGCATATGCTCTGTCCTAGTTTTACATCATAGCGGATAATCTGCTTACCTTGCTTTATATCTGGTGCGACATTACATGTTAGGTATAATAGGATTTCACGAATAGATGACTGATAGGGTTTGGGAACTTGTTGACATCTAAGTCAGCCAGCTTGAATGCTCCATTTTCATATGCCTTTGTGACCAAAAGGGACCCTTCCTAGTTGGATGAGAATTTGTTCATGGGCTCATAAATGGCCTTGAGGACTAGATCCCCTATTTTTATTAAACATTGGTGTAGACTGCAATGATGTTTCTGCCATTGCTTTTCTTGATATCACTCGATATAGTTAAGCATTCAGATGCACTCCTCCTTCGTAGAGTCAAGATTAGCAATTCTTGATTCGTTGTTTTAAGCCTCATCCATAAAATTTGAGAGGATCATTTGGAGTGATGGGACCTGCAATTCAAGAGGTAACATCGCTTCAAATATGTATATAAGACTATATGGGGCCTTACCTATAGCTGTTTTGCATGTTGTGCAATAACACAACACATAGAGGAGTTACTCGTGCCATCATCACTTGCTACTACTATGCATCTTTTTTAGGAGGTTGATAATGGCTTTATTAGTGGCTTCTACTTGGCCATTTGCTTGAGGATAATATGGCGATAATAATGCCAAGGTTTTCAAAAAAGGCTTTAGTTTCCATGCTACTGAATTAGGGCCTGTTATTTGTAACAATAGTCATAGGAAGGCCAAATCATGTCACTATATTATCCAAAATGAATTCACAAATCTTTGGGATGTGGTCTTTCTAAGGGGAATAGCTTCTAACCACTTTGTGAAGTACTCAGTTGTAGTAATAATGAAGCTATGCCCTATAGAAGACTTAGGCATTATGGGCCCTATGATGTCTAGTCCCCAACATTGAAAAGGCCATGTGATTTGCATGGTATGAACTCAATAGGCTATACATGTATGAGGTTCCCATGACGTTGACATACATCACATGTCCTAACCTTAGAGACACAATTGCATTCCATATCAGGCCAATAGTAGCCCAATCACCTAATTTTTGTTGCCATAGCTCTAGGAGCTATGTGCCCTCCACACAGTCCCTCATGGACTTGATCAACAATTTTTTGTGCTTCATCCCCACTAAAAAAATCTAGCAATATCCCATCATAAGATCGTTGGTATAAAGCACCGTCTCCTATAAGGACATATTTCCATGCTTTTTTTCGTACTGTGTCCTTTTGGGTAGGTGTCAAGTTGTGTGGAGGCTCACCATGTTGGAGATATGTCTTAACGTCATCATACCATTCTCAAGCATGTGTTGCACTTATGGATGTGATGTTTACTGTGTGAATGATAGGGTCAGTGCATCTCACTATCGAAGTGGGCACGCTAGCAAACATGTGTGGTGGCATGCTTAAAATTAACATGGCTAATGCATCGACTATGGTGTTTTCATTGTGGGGTACATATTGCACATCTAGGGTTGCAAACTGCTTTAGTAAGTATTTCACCAAATCGTAGTAAGACTACAAATGTTTTGCCTTGTAGGCATAGACCTCTATGACTTGGTTAATGACTAATTGCAAATCACCTTGAATTGCTAAGTTTTGGATTCTTGACTCTCGAGTTGCCAGAATGCCCATATGGAGACCCCCATATTTTGCTACATTGTTTGTGCAAAAAAACATGAAGTGATATGCAAAATGTTGGATCTCTCTAGAGGGAAATGTGAGAATAACAGCATCAATACCACCTTGTGTCATTGAGGCACTATCAAAATGTAGAATGGCTCCAAAATCTATGGGTATTGGGCTTATGCTACTAACGTGTTCATCTAGAAATTCAAGTTCTATTATTACCTGGTCATCGGTGGATGAAGCCGTAAGTTGTGTAGTTATAACTTAACCCTTTGTAGATGACTGCACTACATAGTGTAGCTTAAATTCTGTAGTTATGGCTTTCCACTAGGCTATCCTGCTACTTTCGTATGTATTGGTTGTAAGGGCCCTAAGTATGTTATTTTTGCAGATGATATTTACTTGGCTACAAAACAAATAATGTCTCCATTTTTTAAGTGCGAATACTAAAGCAAGATGATTTTTTCTACATCATTATATTTCGCTTCATAAGCTATCAACACATGACTTAGGTAGTAGATAGGAATTTCAAAACCATCACCCCTCTTTTGATAGAGCAAAGTAGCAACGGATGTGTCTGAAGTGGCAAGATAAATGTAAAAAGGCTTATCTCTTTATGGAGGGTAAATGGTAGGAAGATGAACAAGTTTCTTTTTTAAGTTGTCAAATGCTTCCTAGCATTGGTTTATCCATTCAAAGTTAACTCCTTTTTTAAGCAAGTGTTGCATTGGATGCAATTTATCTGTTAGCCTTGTGATAAACCTTTGTATGAATTGTATCTTGCCTTGAAACCCACGTAATTCCTTCAGGTTTGTAGGTGGTGCTAAGTTAACAATGGCTTTGACTTTATCGGGATCTACACGTATCCCCATTTCTGACACTACAAAGCCTAACATGCATCCATTTTTAACTCTGAAGACACATTTTTTGGGATTGAGGTAGAGGTCATGCCTACGGCAATGTTGAAGGACCAGGTTTAAGTTGTTTGCATGATTGGAAGCTCTCTTAGATTTAACTGCTATATTATCCACATAATCATTTAATCATTCCAAAAGATAGTCACTAAAAATGTAAGTCATTATTTATTGATATGTTGCTCTAGCATTTTTTAGCCCAAAGGCATCATCATGTAATAGAAGGTTCCCCAAGGGGTCATGAAGGCAGTGGCCAATTGATGTTCTTGATTTATGTGGATTTGATTGTATCTTAAGAATCTATCCATGAAGGATAGTAAAGCATGGCCGACCATAGTATCAACAAGTTGGTTGATACTAGGCAATGGGAAATCATCATTAATGATTACCTTATTCAAATCTCGAAAGTCTATATAGATTCGTATGCCCCAAATTTTCTTTCGGATGACTATGATGTTTGATGCCTAGTCTACATAATCGATCACTTGAATGAACCTAGCTTGATAAAATTTTGTGATTTTTTCATGCACTATTAATACAATTTTCGATTTAATCTTGCAAGCTTTTTGTTTAACCACTTTGACACGTGAATCTAGGATGATATTGTGCAATATTATGCACGTGTCTAAGCCCTAAATATCTTCATACGACCATGAAAACACTTTGATATTATCATTGAGGACTTTAGAGATATTGTTTTGAACTTGTGGCTCCAGTAGAGAGCTAACCTTTAATGTTCTTGCCTCGTCGCTGGATGTAGTTATGGAAATTTTGATAAGTGGGTCCTTAGTTACATCGCTAGCTTTTAAGTCTAAGGCTTGGACCAGATGTTTGAGCTAGTCTAGGGATGTTTCTAAGGATGCTATGTTGGTGTTAAAAGGGGGTGGTTTGAAATTTATAAGCTCTATGTTCAAGCATCTCATAAATCTTCCATGGGGTCCTATCAAAATTAAGGGCAAATAGAGATCATTGTGCGTAGCAATTTTTCCAAGCACTCCTGAAAAAATAAGCAAAACAAAAAGACATCAAGTGATACCTAATTAACATAGAAACATGAAGTGAAATGTATGTAAGGTATTATGCAATGTTACAAAATTGCCAGTTTAAGGTCTTAGAGGACCATGACCATGCAAAACTATATTTCAAAATTTCCAGTTTTAGATCTTAGTAGACCATCTCTATGATTATAGTATAAAGGGAACTTCAAAATTGCTAGTTTAATTTCATAGCAAACTATACAATAGTTTAAGGCCATTCCAAGCTATACAATAGTTTAAGGCCATTTCAAGCCATGGCTAGTTTTAGGCCATTTTAGGCCATGCGTAATGTAATCTCAAAAAGTGGGTTGCTAGGTTTAGGCCTTAGTAGGTCATGCGATAGTTTAAGGTCATTCCAAGCCATAACAATATAACTAATGCAAGTGGCAAACATAATGCATGATTGAGACTATACAAATAAAAGTATTAAAGCCAAAAGATTCATGGGAGTAAAGTAGGGATAGACCCTAATCACGTAACTTTTTCCTAACTCAATGTGGGTTAGGCAAGGCATATGGCCAGGAAGTCTTGAGGTGATATTCCTCTAAGTTATCATCCATCATTTGAAAGGGTAATTTGGACCACATGGTTTCTTCGTGTAAGTTGGTGGTTTTAGCCAACTCATTTTCTAAACATCAGATTTTAGTATGGATACGTGATATGTCTTCGGAGATTTCTATCTTTGATCCTTGCTCCATGTTTATATTTTTTATAGCCCGAGGGGTTACGTAATCATCGAAGATCACCACCTCCCCACCCACATAGGGTAGGTGGATTTCTTGGTGTATAGGTGAGGAGACATCCCTTAATTGGTCTAACCATGACCTTCCCAAGATCAAGTTAAACCTGGACATCTCCTCTACCATGATAAATTCTACATTGGTGGAAAACTGGTCGCCTACCAAAAAATTAATAGTAATAGTTCCCTTAAACACGACATGTGTCCCATTGAATGACTTTAAACAGAAATTTACTGTGGGCTTGATTTGATCCACCAGACCCAACTTGTCAACAACAAGAAATGGGATCACATTAGTTGTAGCTTCGTCATCAATGTGCATCCTACGAATCTTGTAATGACCTACATGAATCATTATAAACATGGGGGCAATTGTTACCTGACCCTTTTTAGGATTAGCTTTAATGGCTTTGTCATGAAAAACTAGATGAGTTGGCTGGGGTTCTGCCACCATAGATGGAAGCATAATGACATGGATGGCTCTGTCCTTGGCTAGCATGTTTTCACTAATAGGGATAGATGTCAGCATACAAACCAAAGCCTCATGGTGGGCTGCAGAAGTTATTATTAAATCATACAAGCTTAGCATTGTATTTTTTTATTTCAAAGCTTGTCTAACTTGTGAAAGCATGTCTAGAAAGTCCTACCCACTATCTAGTTGTTTTTTAGTTTTTGCTTCTTCTATACGCCCTAAAAGATGAATCTCCTAAGGAGGCGTGGCTTTGGACTGAACAATGACCTTTTTAGGATCAAGGGAAAGTGGTTGCATATGTTTGTCAATACTAGTGGCTTTTGATGATGAGGTCATATGAACTATTGACAAGGGGGTGGGCTTCGGGGGGCTGAATGTAGTGTGTTCTCTAGCCAACTTATCTGCTAGGTGTTCATCACATTTCCTTGGATGAGAAGGCTATGATGTAGTTCTCACCACTGGAATTTGAATAGGTAGTGAATATGTATTCTTTGGTACCCTTATAATGAAGGGTTCCTATTGTTGGCGACCGTTTGGGACGCGACCGCCAACGAGTGTCCTCGAACAGGATTTAGGTGCCTGCTGGTCTCTGGCAACACCAAGGCCCAGATACCTCCAAATAA
>MNCI01030805.1:7531-57714 GCA_015680685.1 Gnetum montanum | reverse complement strand
AAGGTAGGTAGGGAAGTTACATATTCAAAAATATCTCACCTAACTTCTCTCCCAAGTAACTTGGTTAGCCAATAGGAGATTACTTACTAAATATCCTAGCTAACTTTACTCCTAAGTAATTGAACTATCCAATTAGAAAATTACTTGCCCAACAAGCTAGGAGATTTTTTATCCAACAAGTTAGGTAAGTTACAACAATTTTGGATGGTTGCAACCACCAAAGAGATAAAAATGCTAAAATAAAGGGATAAATATAAATTAAAGGGATAATAGCCATATGTCCCTTGCATGAATATCTCATAGTAAAGTATTTTATTTCATGTAATAATGGGGTAGTAACCAAGGATTTAATACATGGGCTGATATGTATAATGCATAAGTGGAGATGTAATTCATAGTATTTCTAATGTAATCTGATTCAATTTTATTGGGCAATTATTTGTAAGTCTTGCTTAGTAAAATATTTAAAGTTTTAATTTAGCTTATTTTAATTTTAAATTCGTAAGTATTACTAAGCTATAATGATTTTATAAAAAATCTAATATAATCTTCCTTTTGGAAGTAGCGGTGGTTAATTTATCTTATATTAAATCCGTGATACCAGAAATACGAGCCCAGAGGCAAAGCCATCGATCCTGCAAATGATTCTTGGATTGAGGGCGTTCCAGCAACTGCCTCCACGGACCCTGCCGCCGAATTAGGAAACGTCGCCGTGTGTTCCATCTGAACCAACAACTGCCCTAACCTCTGCCTCTGGAAAATGTCTGCAATTTTTGATATTGCGATTTTGAAATTTTTGCTCTGTACTTTTGGTTGTCCCCTGGATTTTCTGCAGTGCCTTTGGAGATGCGCGGGACAGAACACCGAAAAATGCAGATTCTGATTTGGGTTTTGCTTTTCTTCTCTTTTTTTATTATATGCATTCTGCTTCCATGGATGTATTGGTGCTACAGTTATTATCTCCGCCTGCCCTGGTGCGCCTGCTGCCTGTGCGTTTTGTTTTCCGGCCTTTGCCATTTTCTGAATCATCTTTGCCGGAAGCCCTTACGACGGAACAACAAAAAAAAACACAAATTTGCCAAGAACTCCCAAACAAATTGTTAACAAAATCGGTAAACAGGGCTGCGATTTTCTGCAATTTCTGGAGCAAAATAGGGCCGCGATTTTCTGCAAATTTCGGAGCAAATTAGGGCCACATTTTTCAGCAAATAAGGGCCACATTTTTCTGCAAATTAGGGCCACTTTTTTCAGCAAATTAGGGCCACGATTTTCAACAAATTAGGGCCACATTTTTCTGCAAATTAGGGCCGCGATTTTCTGCAAATTAGGGCCACGATTTTCAGCAAATTAGGGCCACGATTTTCAGCAAATTAGGGCCACAATTCATTTGCAAAATAATTCGTGTTTTTGGTATGCCATGCCCAGGAATTCCATTTTTCAGTTTGCTGTACCGCATGAGTGAACATCCAAACCGTATACTGAAATATTTGCATCTTTCAACATATTTTATCTCCTTTGAAAGGTAACGGATACTTGATGATATTGCCAATTTGTGCTTCAAATTTACTTCACATCAAACCTATCACCTCATTAAAATTTTAATTTACTCCACAAAGCTTTAACATGCCCTCAGCCCTTGAACTTTGGTCATTTTCTGACATATTCTGCAGCGTTAACCATTCTCATTTTTGTCCGGATGCCAACAAGGGATGAAATCCCATGGAATGGTATGATTTTTGCATATGGGCAACATGGTCCCTGGAAGTAGGCTCTGCAACTTTTGTGGATTGGTTGGTTCAAGGATGTAAGTTGGACAAGGCCTCTAAGATTTTTGGGACATTCAACCATGCCTTTGTGGATGCGAACCAATTAGCCAAAAGCTTGTCTTAATCAACATGGTAGGCTTCAAGGTGAAGAAATAGAATCTCAAAAATCTCTTTTAAATTTTTCAAAAATCACCATAACCTTATAAAGCCTGTTCCATGAAATGGCCAAAATGTGCCAACACTTATGTTGTTGGGGTTGTGTGTTGAGGGACCTTTACTACAAAAGGGGTAATGGGTCCCTATGATGACATCTTAATGACAAAAGGGAATTGTGGCTGAAGTGTTGTTGAAGCCTCAACCCTCTGAGAAGGCACATGAACCACAAATGTCTTCTATGTAGACTCCATATTATCATCAACACTGATAGCATCAATAGTATAGCCTACGCTATTGGCATTCAATGGGTCTTTGTAAACATTCATCGATTGGTTTTCGGGCCATATAGGACATGTTTCATCAAGGACCAACTTGCCATCATTGATCATTTGTTGAATGTCATCTTTCAATGCCAAGTAATAATATGTATCATGCCCACACAATTGATGATACTTGCAAAAGTGCTCTAGCCAAAAGTTCTTGGGCACTAGTGATTCATTAGGCATGACTAAATATGGGTCTCAAAGGATTTCACAGTACCTCTGGTGATGCTTAAGGGCATCCTCTAACATCTGTTTATTTGGATACACCCAAACCCCAGAAATTGGCTCAAAAGCTGTGTTGGCTTAATTAGTAGGGGGCATATTTCAAGTAATATTTGCACTCAAAATTTGACCTCAGTGGAGCTTGCGTCATGGTCATCGATGCTACAGGTTGGCTAGAGCTTGGTGCTTTGGTAGTAGCAGTTATGGTCTTAGGCACTTTGGCAGGTTGTTTGTTGTTGGGCTTGGCTTCATTAGCCATAGTAGCTATAGTGGCCTTTCCCTTCTCTTTTTCTTTCTTTACATGTGCATTTTTGTAAGTCACGTAGGCTGGGTCTTTACTTGCTTCTACTACATCTTGTATACTTTTTGTTTGCATGAAATCTTGACTAAGGGAACATGGCGCTAAGTAGTATAACTTAGATTTAATGAAATTATTTATAGCACCTTTAAAAATAGCGAGTAAATGTGATTCGAAAATTGGTTCATGGATTTCATTCAGAGCCGTACTCCAGCGTTGTATTAAATTTTTGAATGTGTATTAATGGTTCTTACTTGACATTCATAAGTTAATCTAAGGTAGCTTCCAGCTTCAAGTTATACTTGAATCAAGTCACGGATTGGCTCAAAAATTCTTCTAATGTTGAAATAGATGCATGAGGGAGTGTACAATACCAGTCTAAAGCCTTACTAGTTAATAACATGGCAAAAAAATAAATGATGGCATGTGGCCATGGTTGTAATAACAAGGATTTAGATCTGAAGGTAACCAGGTGGGCATTCAGATCACCCTCTCCATTGTATTTTGTAAACTAGCGAAGCTGTACCCTAGGGGGCAGCATAAGCGAAGGAACAACTGGGCTGATTAGGTCATCATGGTAAAAGTTCATTACTTGGACCATTTTAGAGTCAGTATATTTAAGTTGTTTAAATTCATCCATGAGGGTCTGGATAAGCTGAAAGGCTTGGTCAAATCCTAGGGGTGTTATGGGAGGTTGCACGACTTGGACCGCTTATGGAGCTACCAAAACATCCATCATTGGAGGTGCTGTTAGTGTAGCAACCAGTCCCATTGGAGGTGCTATCGAAGTGGCTCCCATTGGTGGCGCTACCTAAGTGGCCCACAGTGTAGTGGGTGGTGCTACTAGAGTGGCTACCATTGGTGGTGCTGTGGGGATGGTTACATGTCCAGTTGCTAGAGTAGTCCATAGCCCCGTGGTTGGTTGTGCCATGTGTGACACTTGATACATGTGGGGCTGCACACATTGTGACATTTGAGACACTTGAATCATAGGAAAAGATGTTGCTGTCCACCACGGGGTTGAGGTTGGGCCTACTGTTGATGGTGGAATGGGTATAGAAGGGGTAATAGAAGTAGGACTTATATATGGTTGTGATGTGGGCATGGTAAGCACATAGGGCAGTGTAGGCATCATAGACATTGGTTGCGTAACTTGAATAGACTGAGAAGAAATGATAAAGGGGAATGAATTCAAAGGACTTGCATGCTATTTTGATGATAGCATTTGATGACTACCCATCACCAAGGAGGGTTTGGAATGTGGTAGTGTCATGGTAGTTGCAAAAGAAGTGGAATATTGTGACTGGTGTGAACGAAAGATGGAAGTAGACTAGGCAACTATGGCATAGATGGGGCCACCATCCTCAAAGTGGGATTCTAACTCCTCTTGCCCATCATGAAGAGGTTCATCATAGTGAGATGCTGTGTCCCATTTCCTTAACCCATCCAATTGCATAAGCTGATTTAAAAGCCATTGAAATGTTTTAGTGAGCGGGATGACAATCTCAGGAGTAGGAAGGAGCTCCCTTCCATTCTAGTGGATAATTTCAAAATTATGCTTTTCCTTGAATTCATGATGATCTAACAATAGGCTTGCTTGGATCTTTACACATAAGAATTTGTATCACTCTTTGTCATGAGGCATACATTCGGGTGATTGATATTGCAGTTGAAGAGACTACCGTGGTATCTATACTAGGCTAAGTGGTTGCTCAAGATCCATTCCACATTGTAGGGGATGAGCTATTTCCAAGCCCAAAGTGGCAAGCAAGGTGTTCAGTGGATTAATTCTTGTTATGTCAAAGAGGACATGTACAATACAATAGTTAATGGAAAATGGTGAAATATAGTAACTTTTGAGCTAATGTGCCTAAATAGCTAGAAACGAGAAAGTTTGAAGGAACTATCAGAAATAGTAGTTTACACTGTTACACTACACTGGGGGGAACTGCTATGCTAGAGAAAAGTGTTAGGCTATAGGTGTTATGTTTTTCATGCTATGCTACATAGAATAGAGATAGCATAATGTAGTAGACAATTCTGGGCTTTTCGTCCTACGGGGTTCTAGTGGAATTGCCAACAGGGACCGATCTGCATCAACGTAGATGTAGACAACTCCTACGCTAGCCTAAGAGCCAACTACTACCGTAGCAGGTCCATAGGGTAATTATGTATATGATATCTTGTTGTTACCGATGAGAGTGTAGAAAGCATGTAGGACTACCCATAGCACATAAAATGGAGGTTCAGGCCCTTCTTCTAATGCCAAGAACTATAGTGTGAAAAAATGTCAATGGCTAGAACACCAAGAGGCTATCAAGAGCACAACCTAACCCAAGTCTATGGGAGGGTCATGGTAGAGAACACAAAAATGGGGTGCCCTAAATGGTCTTGTCAATTAGATAGAGACTTATGTAGTGTTAAATAACCATTTGCGAACAATATTTTTTGAACATCACACATGGAAGTTGGAAGAAGTAAGAACGTAGCATGCACAATAGTAGAAGCATATCAATGTACATAACAGTGGTAATAAACATAAAAAAATACATGATAGTGCACCATATATGCTATAAGAAAAAGTAAAATGAGAATTTGAGTAAGGAAATGCACCACCCCAAGATTGGGGAATTTAACTTTTGATTGGATGATGGATGTGTACAATTGGTATGCAATGTTGAACAGACGTAGCTGGGTAGCAGAGTAGTATGGTCACAGCTTCTGGGATGTAGCAAATGTGGTGCTAATAGCAACGAATGAGCTAATGCTTTCTAGGCTAAGAGTTGCTACACTATGTGTGTGCTAGTGTCACACTCAAATATGGGGGTTGAATAGAGATTTGGAAGGCTCTAATGCTGGGATTTGCTGCACATCAACCTTCAACTTGCCAATCTTCTACCGAGGACAACTACCAAAGTCAACACTTTGAATGCCATTTACTAGGGTATTTATAGAGCTAGGGTTGGGGAAGAGACATGGTTTGGACATCATGTGTCCTAGGTCCCATGTAGCACGAACATGGATGTGTCATGCTGGTTTGCTACTGTCAAAGTGTGGTGCTACGCTGATGTGCTACTTTGAATGGAATAGGAACAGGAATCACAAATATTCCAAGCTATGACCATATTTTCCATACTTCATGTGCCATAATCTATATAATTTTCTTGTTTTTACAAAAAATTCCTACAACAAATGAAAATTGGATCTTGCACTCCAAGACTACATCTTCCCTCCTCTTCCAAGTAGGGTCAAGCGTAGGGAAAACTTTTGGGGATCAACAAGGGGTGTAGAAAACAAAGCAAACTACTGATCTTGGCTATCGAGGAGATGCTAGAGTAGAAATGACCTTGGACCATGAGTTCTGAAACTTCTAGAGATTTCTTGAGGCTTCTTCTAAAGTGTTACATTGTCTACACTATCCAGCGTAAACACTGGCTCATTACACTGTCCAGGATAAACACTGGTCCGCTATGCTGTGCTATGCTACATAGCGTAGCACACCTTTGTTAATAAATTTTGTTAAAAACTGAGAGAACCACTGTAAGACCTAGTAAGGCAAGAAACTTAAATAATTGGCAATCATGCTTTTCATGTCCAAAGAGCCTGAGACATTCCAATTTCATTCTTGAGACACTTTTGACCTTGATATCTCTACTACTATGTGCAGTAGCACAAGATTTTGGAAAAATTTTAACTTAACTTGTAATGATTTGCCATGGGACCTTGGTCATGTTCTAAGGGAAAAGTGGACAAGTAGCCTTGGAGGTTGAAGAATGGTCAAGTGCATTATTCATGTCAAAACAACTTGAGGGGAGATTTTGTGGATCTTGGCACCTTGCTACGTTGTGCTACACTATGCAGTGTAGCATAGCATAGCACCCAAAGTAGGATGACTTTCATGAAAATTTCCTTATCTTTCAATGTCATGATAATCATACTCCGAGGATGTAGTAGGGTAGGCATCCTTGGAAGCCAAAGAATTTCCAAATGAACCTTCTACATTTGGCCCAACACTTGGGAAAATTTCAACACCTCATGGCCTGCTACGTTGTCTATGTTGTGCAACATAGCATAGTGTAGAAGGTTAAAAATAGAAGATTTTGTGAACTATTTTGTCCATCTTGAACACTTTCGACAGCTCCTAGCTTGGTGCTTGGGTGGATCAACAACTGGGACATGTGTCAAGTTGGGCGAGCTAGAGAGTGTAGCAAGCTTGATGGCCTAGAAGATAGAAAATTTGTTGTTTGTATGGTCCACCCCCGATGCCCCATTTATACAAACTAGCCTTGCAACTAGGTGCTACATTGATTGTGTTGAGGAATGTAGCAGACAAGCCTAGAGAAAGCTTTGTAGACATTAGGACTTCTAGGGTGTCATACTACTTGCACAGCCCAGTGTAACACGACACTTAGAGAGGTTTTTCCTGGGTTTCAGGACTATGTTGAATATGAGAGCCAAAAATTGATGTTGTTTCAGGTATATACATTCTTAAACCCTTTGTATAGCATAGAAGATATGACTTCCAAGCTTGTATAATTGGGTTTTTTGAAGATTTGGCAGATAGTGAAAACCTAACTTCTTTGAGTTGTTGCACACAGGCTTGAACTCACATCTTTTGACTTGAGAAATAAGAACCTTACCATCACTCCAAACAATGATTGCAAATTTTTACCTAAAATAAAATTTTTTAAACATAAGGTGCTTCAAAAAATATTCCAAAAAAAATGTACACAAACTAAAATACATTATCACTCTTTCAATGCCCATTTTGCCAAGAGTTTTGGGAGGGTTGATGAATTAGTGAAAGCCTAACCTTTTAGAGTGGTTATGCCTAGGATTGAATCCACATCGTTTGACTTGAGAAATAAGCACCCCCTTAGACTAAAGGATCATCACCCAAAGGCTCAATCCTTATTTTCCTAAGATGAGATCTTAGGTTGGATGGTGAGAGATAACCTAATGTAATCCTTCATCATAGGGACTTATGGTATTATGTTATGTTTGCTTGTGTGTGCAATTAGACTGGGTCGAGGCCATGGGAATTTATAGTTAAAGATGGTATTTTAATGATATCATTGCATTGGAAAAATTTGGTGCTAGAAAAATTGAAAATCTTTGGTGAAATAGTTTAACCTTGGATCCTAAGGGCCTCCGAGAAAGAGGATCTGAGGTGCATTGGATGGTCTTGTTGATCACCCAAGGACCTAAGGAGTGTAAACAATGTGATTAAAGTAGATGAAAATGTAGATCCGATCTAAGAGGAAGCACAAAAATTAATCATAGAATAAACTTGCATAACAACTAAACTATAAACTTTATTACAATAATAAAATATTGAAAGTATAGAGTTCAAATGTGTACAAATTATGTGCTTAAATGCACAAAGAGTTGCACAAATGAAGCTTGAATTCTATTGAAGCTAGCAGGTTTTGTTCTGCAAATAGCCTTATGGTCTAGGTGCTTCCAAGCTTCAATTGCTAAAACTCCTTGCTGGTTCCTAGGTTAGATTTTCTGCCCTAGTTGAAAAACTATGGATAAATGCTTGAATTTTTTTTGTTGGGAAATTTCTCTTAGGGTCTCTAATGCTTAGTCAATTACCAATTTGCCAAAAGGTCTCTTCAATGTGTTGAAATTTGATTTAAATAGGCTATTGTGTAATTTGTTGCTACAAATTTTTTTCATGATTACTGTAATTTGCAAGTATGGTAGGCCATCATTTCTAGCATAGTTTTCCACTTATGGTAAGTCTGATGCCCCTAAGGCCATTAAAACTATGTTGAGTGCTATAAAAAGCAAGTTGACCTTGAAAACTATGTTGCCTCCACCAAAACTACATTGGACTTGGGAAACTACGTTGGCTTCATGGCAACCTCACTAGCCTTGGGAAACTATGGTGGCTTCATAGAAACGATGCTGGCATTAGAAAAAATATGTTGGCCTCATGGAAACCACACTAGCCTTGTTGTGAAAATTAAAGCCCAACATTTTCTATGTCAGTTGTAGGTGGTTCTAGCATAGTTTTTGCTATGACCAATATAAAATGCTAAAGGGTGAAGGTTTGAGAAACTAACTAACTCTAACTAATGTCCTATGTCTAAATTAACTAGCTTCAGCATCCGTTCCCACTTATCGTACACACCCTGAACTATGCAACTGTGGCTACCAAATGCTAATCGTTACTGGGATCACCACATGTAACGCACGTGCTTGAAGTGATCGTACTAAGGCACCTAACTAGCCTAAGCATGATGAGCAGCTGATTCCTTGACTAACCGTACACAGCCATAGATGCTCGTAATCAAGTCGTACTCATTCCATGTTCTAGGAGACAAGGGTGAGAGAATCTAATCACGATGAGTAACTGATTCCTTGGTTAGCCGTACACATTCATTAATGCTCATAACCAAGTCATACTCATGCCACGCTAATGCATGTAATAAATGACAGGTAGGAAATAACATGTAATAAACCTATTCCATGTACTACAATATTTATCCACAAAGCTCATCTTTATTGTCGTACACAACTTGCATTCAGGTACAAAGCTACTTGAATAAAGAACTGTTCACTTGGGGACTCCTACTATGGGCACATGGAAAATACTCTATCTCTAGAGTGACTAAACTACCAGAGCTTTGCTACTTCTAGCCTAGGATGAGAAATGAGGGGAGTGCCACCTCTTATTTATAAATTTGGCGATGAACTGCGATATCGTGTACACGATATCGCAGGGGATGACACGATATTACAATGGCCGCGATATTGCATACACGATATTGCAGTGCATGTGATATCACATCTCATCATATCCCCATGACTGAATGAAAACTTGTCCTCAAGTTGCTTACGATAATATCAGGTAGGTATGGAATTATTGAGGGGAATGGAACTAATGGGATGACATGTGAACGAATCATTATTAAGACTTGACAAAACTGGTGTTCATGACAACAAGGGTGAACACCTTATTACAATGACATCAGGCCTTTGTTGGTAGCGAAGAAAGAGAGAGAGAAATAAGTGTTGCTGCTGCCAATGCCAAGAGTGCACCTTCATTGTTCATCCGTAAGCGCATCATCAATCTTGCTCCTTGCATAGCTGCTTCAACATTGCTCCATTCCAAGTGTTTGCTCCAGATCTGCTCCATTGTTTGCATGGTCACCATCTGCACACACAGCACAATCATATATTAGTAAGGATAATTGAATCATCATGTAATTGATACCTTGCTTTGGTGTAAACTCATTGGCTAGGTTGTGGTATGGCTGATATGGATCTGGGAATATGTGACTGATGACTACCGAAGGTGTAGGGGTTAGGAAGAAAATCAAAAATTTCAGGGCTAGGAGAAAATCGAAAAAATCAAGCCCCATACCCCCATGACTAATCACGAACCTCCAATGGCATTAGAATGGAGAAAGAAAAGGAGTAAGAAAGATAGATAAAAAGGGACAACTATGACATCGATGAAGTGGATGTCAAGATGGAAATGAAAAAAAATAAAATTAATTGCAAAATTTTAAGGAAAAGAATTTAACTAAGGCTCCAAATAGGAATGTTAGTGGGTCCTCCCCAAAGCAGGCTCATGCCCTAACAAACCCACATTCAAAGAGTCCATAGGCCCTGGGAATGTCATTTGGAACAAGAGTTAAAGTCTTAACCACAAGAATTCACCAAAAAGAAAACAATGCATCAACAAAAATATATACACTAATGATACAACCGGCAATGAGGTGAATAATGGAGAGAAGGATGGAGAGAAAAGAAATGGAATGGAATCCCAAGAACAAGGTGATGTATAGCCCCTTGTGTTTTTGATGATTAATGTGACTTGGTAAATCTCATTCCAACTATGGCCTCAAACCAACCATATCCAATGAATTCACATCAATGCATTCGGTTAAACCATCCACTTGGGAAACAAAAATGCATACTCCAAGAGCCACCACCATTCCAATGGAACAAAGGAGAGAATGGGAAGCAAGAAGGGCCTTAGTTAGAGGGAACACTTTTGGGTTCCATAACCAGTGCTTATAGCCCAAGTTTATTCATCTAAGGGATGTGCTTTGAATTCTCACTTGTTTTTTTTTTGGGTTTTGTGTTTTTATGCGTGAGAACCACACCATGTAAAAACTTCTTATTTTTATTGTCTCAGCTTCTGATAATTGGGTAACATCGGAACGACAAGAAAACTCAAGAAAAAACATTCAAGCACCCAAGAGAATGATCAACACAAAAGCATCAAGTTCCTTTGAAGTCACACCCTTTTCAATCCATGAGTCCTTCCTTAGTTTGAGAAATCCCCAGTCACTGATTCATTAAAGTTCTTATTAGAAAGGGACTGTACATTTCCAAGTTGAGAGAAACCATAGAAACTGGTGGATGGATGGATGAAGTGATCTCATTGCCTGCCATATCAAAAGAAACATACCTTAGTATCAACCTTGTGACTTAAAGGTAAAAACCAAACATTAGCAATGAATGTGAAAATAGTTCATACCATCATGAAGAACGCTTATTATGGGACAAACTTACAGGGTGGATCACACACACACACACACAAATTGAAAAAGTATAACGATGATGTAAAACAAAGCCGAGAAAAGTTAAAGAAATTTGTAAAAAAAAAAGTAGAAAAGTTAAAGAAATTTGTAAAACAAAAATGTGTAAAACAAAAACATTTAAAACAAAAACTTAAAAGAACTGAGGGCCCCATATGATTAGCATAGGTGGCCATCTCCCCCATGACTGAGTTGTAAGGGAGAGATCCGAAATAATGAGCGTCTATTTGAATTTTGTAAAAGTGCCGAACTTCTCCCAACTGATGTTCTTAGGTTGAGGGGTGGAAGTTGGCGATGCTCATATTTCAATGTGTCTATGCCTTCATTGTTAGCATGGGTTTCCTCAGTTCGCTCCATGCATATTTGTCTACTCCTTCGAGTAGTTGTCAACCACAGGGTGTCTACTACTTCTTGTGTGGTTGCTACATACAGGCATCTTTGGTTCAAAGTTTCGTGGGCACACCTATTACATGGAGGCATTTCCTCCATGTCATCACCCGATGAATCACTATATTTGATGCATGGAACTTTCCTCTTCTCGATCTTTCCACATATGTTTATCTTAGAGATTTCCAAGGAAAGATCATGGATCTTAAGGCATGTGTTAACTGTACTTAGCCATGCCCTTCCCATTATAATTGGGAAGTCCCCTTCATTGTTGTTTACTTCAATCACCAGGAAATCAGCTGGGTAAGACCAACCACACACAGTGGTAATGATGTCTTCCACCAATCCCAAGGGAATGGTGATGGACTGGTCTTCCAGCTCTAGTTGAATGTTGCTCTTCTTAAGTTGGGGCAGGTTCCAAGCGTGATACATCTCTCGTGAAATTAAGTTGACTTTGGAACCTGAGTCAAGAAGAGCCCTAGTGGTTCATTTCCGGCAATCTGTAAATAGATTAAGGGACTCCCAGTGTCAGTTAGTTTCCTAGGAAGGTGGCCTACCTTGATCCAGTCGGTTACGGTATGCGTTAACATAACTGTATGTGTTACGCTCTGTTGGACTAAAGGGTTCTCCAAAGTGTTAGATGATGGAGGAGTGTACATGGCCCCAACCACTTGTTGTTGTGAGAGTTTGTCTGGGCTTTTGGTTCTGAAGTAAGATCTTCTCTTTTACAGTCATCAGAACTAGCAGCGGTTGGATATTTACAGCTCTCGCAACGTGACGTTGCTGTGGTTGAGGAGGAAGTTCCCCTTGCATTGTTGGAGCAGGAGGTGTTATGGGAACTACTTGTGGTGAAAGAGGTGTAGATGGATTAGGAGGATGGAACAAGTATGAGATGTCTCCCAAAGGAGAAGGAGTCCTTCTGAAGTACTCCCAAACTTGGTAGCGATGGTTGGCGGTTGCATGACCCATAGAGTCACTTGGAGAAATTGGCTGCTACACATAATAACCATAAGGATAGGGCAACCGGTAAGGGTACTGTTGTGTTGGCGGTGGCTTCCCCCATGACTGTGGGTATTGCCACTACTGATGTTGTCCGATGGACTGTGGTGGAGTTCCACTTGGATAATATATTAAGGGTTGGTGGAACTACCTTGGGTTACCTTGTGGATAAGGTAACCTTAGGGGTGTTTGTCGTTGGTTGAGTCTTGGATTAAGCACATACACCCCAGACTCCTGTAGATGTGAGATGATGGGGCAACATCCCTTAGGATGGTCATAATGGCAGATCTCACATCCACCATCATCGTCTAAATCAGAATCCTCAGCCACATCGGAGTTAGTTATTTTTCCCTTACCCTTGTTATGTGTAGGGCTTAAATCTCTCCACTTTTTCTTACCTTTGTCACTACTTTGTTCTACCTTAGACTCTTCTAAAATTTTCAAGAATATTTCAATTCTTGAGTCTAAGGAATCCCACATTTGGTCTACCTTGGTTGATACCTCAGTTGTTAATTTTTGGATTGGAAAAGTTTTCCAATTCACCAACTCTTTGATTGGTGAATCATCCTCTTCATCACAAAATTTCACTCCCTTCTTTCGAAGAGAGGGATCACGGTTATACTCTTCCGCACTTTCCCTTTTGCATATCTCACCTTCTTCATTTGCTACTTGCTCCAACAAGCTAAGTACTTCATGGGCTCTAAGTTGTTAGAGTCTCCCTTGGGCATAAGTCCCAAGGGTTCTTCTTGTTTCATTCCTTAGCCCATCCATGATGTGGTGAACTTGATCCCGCTGAGCATACCCATGGCCCGGGCAATGATGTAACAATGTGTAATAGTGGGCCATGGCAGCATCCAAGGGTTCGTGTGTACCTTGCTTCCAGCCTTGGATCTACTTACGCAAATTGAACACTCTGGAGTACGTTTGATACTTCTCGTTGAAAAATTCTAGCATTGTACTCCACCTCCTAATGATTTCTAGTTCTAAGGACCGGTACCAGCTCTCTACTTATTTAGTGAGTGTCCTTGGGAACAACTTAAGTTTTTTCCACTCATTTTCTATATTCTGCAAGGCACAGGCATCGTGGAATTCCTATAAATGATTTTGCGGATCAGCATTGTATCCCCCTTCAAACCGTGGGATATTATTCATGTCTAATCTTTTGATCAACTATCCTTCAAATGCCTTGTGGGAATCCTAATTACCTTCGTAATGTTAAGCATACTTCAAGTTGCAAGTAGGGGCTCATCATGATCGTCTCTTTCATGACGCCTGTGATGTCTACATTGTTCCCTACTCTCCCTACGTCCTTGCCCTTGTCCTTTTTCTCGACTTTCCCATCAAGGTCTTTCTTCTTTCTTACTTTTATCCTCACCTTTATGTTCATGGTGGCTATGCCCAGATGTGGAAGGAGAGGATGAGTGATGTAAAGAAGGAGAAGAAGAAGGGGAACCATCGCCATGATGATGTTTCTTGCCTTCTCTTCGGCTGCTACAACCCTGATCATTATGATGATCAAAGTGCCCATCCTTAGCATGAGTAGTTGTTCCCTCTGTGAACAATTGTTGTTCACAAGCATCAGAACCAGTGTTATTTATCGTTGATCATAGGTTCTGATACCCAACCTCCTCATCATCATTAGGAGGGGGAACATCATTTACTAAAGAACCCGTGATAAGGGGTTCCTCATCTCCTATTTCACTAAGGACGTGCGGGACCTTGCCCTTCGACAATGTATGTTGGCTCTCCTGCCTTAATTCTCTCATACATTGGGCATCTATGGGATAATAATCCCTCATGTCAAAATCCTCCGCAACGTATTCAGCATATAGCTTGGTCATGCCTATCTGTGCCAAGGCACAAAAAAGCATGTGAGAGATTGATCGATCTGGGGGTAACACGATGTTACCTTGCAAATCTCTCCACTGCAGTTGCTCATCCTAATGGAGAACAAAAGTAAAATTAGGAATATACTCATCGAGATGATATGTCATCTTATATTGTTTAGGACTTGGCTGATTTTGGTTATGTTTTTTATCTTGCCAACTGTCTCATGTGTGGTCCTTAGGTGGTGAGTTGCTCTTATGAGAAGAAGGCATTTTGATTGGTGTGCTATTTCACCATTATATAAAATTTTCTTTTGATTAACATGAAGGTTCCTTAAGGATCACAACAATATGAGTGATATCCCTTATGTTCTATCCGGCGCAGAAACACTTAGTCCCCGACAACAATGCCAATGTTGAGTGGCAAGGTACCCCTACACTCAACCATACAAAACGAGCATAGCACACATAATCCAGTCGAACTTCGCAGACTAAATGCCTAAACGCCCCATGGAACACTTGGGGTTAATCATTCGTTGTCTTCCTAGACTTACTTGTTGTTGTCATGGTGTATGGTTAAGTAAGTTCGAGGTATATGATTTTTTTGGTCTTTTTTGGTTTTATCTTCTATGCTAAAGGGTGAAGGGTTGAGAAACTAACTAACTCTAACTAATGTCCTAAGTCTAAATTAACTAGTGTCAGCATCCGTTCCCACTTACCGTACACACCCTGAACTATGCAACTATGGCTACCAAATGCTAATCGTTACTAGGATCACCACACGTAACGCACGTGCTCGAAGTGGTCGTACTGAGGCACCTAACTAGCCTAAGCATGATGAGCAGCCAATTCCTTGACTAGTCGTACACATCTCTAGATGCTCGTAATCAAGTCGTACTCATCCCGCGTTCTAGGAGACAAGGGTGAGAGAATCTAATTGCAATGAGTAGCTGATTCCTTGGTTAGCTGTACACATTCGTCAATGCTCATAACCAAGTCGTACATATTCCACGCTAATGCATGTAATAAATGATAGGTAGGAAATAACATGTAATAAACCTATTCCATGTACTGCAAGGTTTATCCACAAAGATCGTCTTTATTGTCGTACACAACTTGCGTTTAGGTACAAAGCTGCTCGAATAAAGAACCGTTCACTTGGGGACTCCTACTGCAGGCACATGGAAAATATTCTATCTCTGGAGTGACTAAACTGCTAGAGCTTCGCTACTTGTAGCCTAGGATGAGAAATGAGGGGAGTGCTACTTCTTATTTATAGATTTGGCGACGGACCACAATATCGCGTACGCGATATCGCATGGAATGCGATATCGTGACTGCCGCGATATCGCATACGCGATATCGTGGTGCATGCGATATTGGGTCTCATCAATGGTGGAATATGACAAAGGAAATGTCACATGGCCATAATGCATGCATGTAAAACATAGGTCATCATTTTTGTGTAGGATAGGGAAGGTTATAATTAGGCTATGGGACAGGAGTCAAGGAGTGGTAATGAAGGTGATGTGAGACAAACACTCTTGGTATAGCAAGACAATCTAACCAAATTTTATGCATCAAGATCACGTGGTAACTTTCTGTTGCAATGAATTTCACCTTTGTGATGCATTCATGCTTCATATTGCAAGAATAAATCCAAGAGAACAAGAAAAGAAAACAAAGAAAACATGTTATGACAAGATAAAGCATAGGGCCACATGCAACAACAAATAAACTAGGTCACCATAGGTTACTATCAATGTAACATAGGGACATCTATGTGATGTGAAATAGATTTACAAAGTTTTATAGTTCATTTATTATTCCAATCAAAGAGAGATAGATAGAGAGAGGTTGTGTAAGTTCACTTGTTATTAGTTGTAAAGGCTATTGATGTCAACTATTGATTTATCTCTATAAGGGACATCATGTTAGATGTAATAAGGTTTGAGATAGGAATAGTTGATTGGATTTGCTAATTCATTCCCATTCATGTCTATCACTTTGAAGGCTCAATTTATGTAGGCTTTAGTAACTAGGAAAGTTCCCTCCTAATGGGCTAAGAAATTATCTACATCTTTGTAAATAGCCTTGAGAACCAGGTCTTCTTCCTTGATCTTCTGCTTGTTCAAGTCATGGTGATGGTGTTGCTTCTGCCTCTCTTGATATCATTTAATCTGAGCAAGAATTTGTATTTGTTTTTCTTCCACCAAATCTAGGTCAATGGTATGCAACTTCTTACTCTAATCATTAGTGATGAAGTTTGATAGATCCACCCTTAGTGATGAAACCTATAATTCAAGAGGTAAAACAACTTTAGATCTATATACCAAGCTATGTGGGGTTACATCAATTGTAGTTCAAAAAATAGTTGAATAGGACCAAATTGCATGGACAAGTTACTCATGCCACTTACGTCTACTATTATTTAGCATCTTTTAAAGAAAGTTTTTCATGACCTTGTTGCTATCTTCAACTTGTCCATTGGCTTGAAGGTAGTATGGTGATGACAAGGAATGTTTAATGCCTAGGTTTTGACAAAAGGCTTCTGTTTCTTGGATGCTAAATTATGGTCCATTATTTGTGAATGTGGTTAAAGGTATGCCAAAATAAGCTATTATGTTACCTAGTATGAATCTACAAACTTGTTGATACATTGTTTTTCTTAGAGGAATAGCTTCAACCTACTTTGTAAAATATATGGTTATAGTGATGATATAGCTATGACCTATGAAAGACTTAGGCATTATAGGTCCAATAATTTCTAATCATCACCATTGAAATGGCCAAGTTATTTGAGTAGTATGTAACTTAGTTGGTGGCACATGTATTAGGTTGCTATGCCATTGATGAGTATCACAAGTTTTAACCTTCTATAGGCAATCACTTTCCATGATGTGTTTGTAATACCTTAGTTTCTTACTAAGTTACATGGCTAAGACCAACTTGGACAAACATTCTAGTATTTTTGCACTAACTAGATAACTAATGATATTAGTTACATCTCAAATACTCATCTAGTACTCTTTGGAACTAGTACTCATGAACTGATCATTGATGAACTTTGGACTTTATTTCAAGCAAACATGACCCATTTTTTATTTTAGAAAATCCAAATAGATGTAACTCTTTGAGAAAATCCAATCTTCATGAGTAATTTGCATCTCATCAGCACTAAGTGATAAGCCTATGGCCTTAGATCTTAGAAGGTTGTCTAACTCTTTGACTAGTTTTTCCTCTAAAGGCTCCTCTTGCAGATATCCCATAGGTTTTCTTTCTAACTCTTTTAATGATGGTGGAGAAATCCATCCTCCTTTTTTCTTAACTCACTTTTTGATTCTACCAAAAACATTCTATACAAAACTCCATGAATCTTCATTAATATCAATGAAATTTGAATATTGAGTACTTGAGTAAAATGTATTTCTATATTGAAGGTGGTCTTCTAGGGCTTAGTTGTTTTGACATTGCATGTAGTTTCCACATCTTACATCCAAAATGCTTTCTTCCCTAGAGAGAAAAGAAAATTCTTGTGCCAACCAATTGGCATATGGGTCATTAGTTGAGGCATCAAGCCCCAACATGTTATGATATGCTCTATGCACATGCTCTACACAGTAGCCTACTAAGAATGGAATAAATGGTCTCATTTTGAATCTCTCCACTCTTGGAAATGATAACCTTCTTCTAACTTGAAGCCTTAGCAATTTCACTATTACTTACTTTGTCCCTTTTTTATTTCACTTTGAGCTTTATATAGATGAATTTTAGAATATAACCCTTATTTGCCATGACTTTCTTATGCCTTCTTAGATTATCCTTCTTTATTAGCAAAAATATTAAAATTATGTATAGTATTTATAGGACATAATCAAGTTAGTTACTTAATCATGGTGTAGTCCAAGCAATTTCCCATAGTGTTTAAGATAAAAGACATTGTATGGATATTTAAGTTCATTTCCATCTAAAATGGCTAATTTATAGAAACCATCTGACACTTGTAGCTTGATAAGAAATGAACCACATCACCTTTCCATGAATTTATTGTGATCATTTTTTGTTCTTAGATTTAATAATAGAACTAGATCACCTTCCATAAATGCTCTCTTCATAGCACATTTTTCAAACCATCTTTTAGTTTGATCAGAATGTATTAACAATCTATCTCTACCCTTACTAATCTTAACCTCTATTTTAATCAATAAAGACATAAGACTTCTATCTTTGTCTAATTTGATAATATACTTTTGGACAAACTCTAAAGCTAAAGTCTAAATTTTAGTAGTTACAGATGCAGCCATTCCATAGACTAAGTTAAAGTATGAGGTATGAATTGATCTCTTTTGTCTAATATGATCAATCCATAAAGCTAATGATATATTGGCATGCCAATTAGCCAAACTTCCTTCCATAAACCTTTTTATATACAAACTAAGTTTTTTGTTTGTTGATTCTACTAGACCATTTCCTCATGGGTAATAATTTGAAGAAGAAAATAAAATAATAGACTTTTCTAGAAGATCATTTAATGAATTCTTCTAACTAGAATGTTTATGCATTATCTAAAACTAATACTTTTGGCATTTCAAATTGATTCAACACATAAGTCTCTAGGAAATTAATCACATAATATGCAAAGCTTCTTCTTAAGGTCTTTGCTTCAATCCATGTAAAATAATCTATAGCTATGAGAATAAACTTATGTCCTATATTTGATGGTGTAATGGCCCTAATGATGTCCAAACCCCATTGTTGAAAAGGCCTATCTACTACCACTAGTGTTAAGGGAGCATTAGCTCTTCTTAATCTAGGGTCATGAACTTGATACTTAAAGTAGCTCTATATTTTATTATTAATATATTGATACATATTTGACCAATAAAAACCATATCTCAACACATGTTGCATAATAACATTTTGTGAATCATAAAATAGACTCGAATGACTATGGAATTGGTCAAGTGTAGCCTCAATTTGATCATTCCTAATGTATTCTAGGAGCACTCCTCTAAAATATTTTCTATATAATGTTCCATCTTGAATGAAAAAATTATTAGTTTTTTTTATGAAAGCTCTTCTTTAATTTTTATTCAATTTTATTGACACTTTTCGTTAAAAAATGAAATCCAAGGATATCATCAAATGAATTTCCATTGATAGAACCCAACACAAAAGATTCATTTTCTCTAACCATAAGTTTAGCTAAACCTATGTCTTTAACTGTTTTACATATTTCAAGTGAAAATTCAAACTGTAGTATTTTTGCTATCTAATTTCCTCTTTTTAGATCCATTTCATTTTGGGCTAGAAACTTCTTAGTAGCTAATTCAATAGTCATGATGTGTATCAAATAATTTTCTAAGTACTATTTGAAATGAATGAGTTCCTTTAACATAATGTATGCCTGATTTTCTATTTTTGAGTAATTCTTCTCAACTTTCTTAAGCAGATACCCAAAAAATGCTATTGGATGATCTTCTCTATTATTCTTTTGAGTTAAAACAATAACAATAAAATCTTTAGAAACAAATATATATAGGGAAAAATCTTCTTTTAGTTTAAATTTAGTTAAATAATGAACTTCTTTTATAGCCTCCTTGACATTAGTGAGAGCTTTGATTAATTCAGGCATTTTTCTAACCTCACAATCACCATTAAGCATTAACACTAATGGTTTAGTAATTTCTATAAATCTAGGTATGAACTTTTTAATAAAGTTTATTTTTCCAAAGAAAGATCTAAGAAATTTTTTATTTTTTGGATCTTCAATACTTTGAATTTCTTCAATTCTTGAATTATCAATAGCTATACCTTTTTGACATATAATGTGGCCTAACAAACTTCCTAATTTGATTTTAAAAATACTCTTTTATGAATTAATAAATATACCAAATTCATGAGGTCTATCAAAAATATTTTGAACATGTTGAATATGATCATATTTTCTATGTGAATAAAATGTGATGTCATCAATATATACTACCACAAACTTATCAATCAATCCTTTGAATGTTATGTTCATTACTCATTGAAAAATTGCATTGGTGTTAGAAAAACCAAAGGGAATTATTCTATAAGTAAGCATTGCTCATTTTATAGCAAAATTTATTCTATATCTATCATCTTTCTTGACCATTGATGAGTTGTGTTTAGTTGGTTGTGTCAACAAGGCCTCATCAATGAGGCCTAGTCAATGCATCATATCATGTGTCAATGAGGCCTTGTTGATGCAGTGTCAATTTTTAGCTCTAAATATCTGCCTACTAGCTACATTTATGGCATGAGAGATTATAGTTGTAGTGAAGCTCTTGCAGTTTTTCCATTTGAAAGTTAGAATTCTTCTCCTAAGTAGAATTTTTCTCTCGAGTGCCCACAGTAAGAGTCATTGAGTGTACAGATCTTTATTTGAGCATCGTTGTACCTGACCATGACAGTGTGTGTAGCAATAAAGATGAGCTTTCTGATAAACCTTGTAGCACTTTGGATGGATTAAGTATTTTCTTCATGCATTTAATGTTTTTCATTATTTATTTAATAGTTTCAATTATTTAATAAATGTTTCTAGTAATTAAGTTAATGAAGCAATTAAGTAAGATAGATTAAACACATAAGTATAACCACTTTGAGTGTAACACGTATCCACTTGGTTATCCCAACAATGTTATTACTTGGTATGCCTAGTAGTATAGCACTTGGTTGTCCAGCAATGGATACTTGGGTTCAAGACATGTACAGAAAGTGGGATCGTATGCTTATGTTAGGATTAGTTAGATGCTAGTTAATTAGTTAGTTGGAATTACTTAATCTAGTTTCTATTATCTTTATTCAAATACCAAACCATAAAAATACAAAATGATAAAAATTAGATGCCTCAATTACACTTAACCATACCAATGTACATAAGATTCACTTCTTAGAAGACTAGTGCACCAGAAATGATAAAGTCCATGAAATTAAACCAGATCACATGCAAACACTTTGTGATTTGTATGGTTGAGCATAGGGGAACCTCACCGTTCATCATTGGTATCATTGTTGGGGATTTTATTTGTTGAAACATGTACTTTTTAGGTTTAGGTGAATATCATTAATATTGTTGTATGAACCTTAAGGTTAATATCATTCTCAGTGTACATAGAATCATAAAAGCACACTGATAATTTCATTTTGCTTTACAAAATGTCTTCTTCTTCTCACAAGCACAAAGATGTCAAATAGTTGGTCCCACAAGAGTGCAAAGTGGTATGTACTCATCCAAATGAGTACATGCCAGACTTCACCTTTATCCTACATTAGGATGAATAGCTAATATGGCATGATATAGAGAGCAATATCATCTTTCCCCTCAATCAATCTGTGCCTAGGATGCTGCTTAAAACTCTTAAGAAGTTGGTCATCTTAGATCTTCATGAGGAATATCTTGTGGATAGTTATGACACTCGAAACTACTATCCCACTAAAACACAGCATAAGCGAGATCGATGTCAAGAGAAACCCCATGAGGCTACAAAGGGAAAACATTACACCTTGTTCCTACTAAATCAAGATGACAATGAGGATCCTCCTCTTGAAGTATCTCAACATGAAGATTCTCAACTCCCTGATACTAGTGATGAGGATGTGAACCTGAACCAGTGATCCACTATGCATAAACTAGGTTCACTAAAAAAGTGATAGCCAAGGTAGGAACTTAGCCAAGCATCACAATAGCAAGGGATCTAAGGATGATGACCATAATAAAAAAAAGAGTTGTGGTGAACACTATGGTGGTGGTGGCAGTCCACCTTCCTTTTCATCCTCTTCATTTGATTCTGAACATTTTTCTTCATCTACTAGATCTTGTAGTAGTTACCATCAAAATAATCGTGATGAAGGTGATGAACAAGACAATAATGATGGTGAAGGCCACTAAGACTAAAGGGGTGGCCAAAACCATCATTAATGTCATCGACGCAATGATGATGATGAACCTCTATTAGCGACTTGAAGCATGCTCAACATTGTAAAGATAATTAGAAGTCCAACTAGGCATATGAAAGATAGTTGGATCAAGTGCTTAGATATGAACAATACCCAAGATTTGAGCGAGGATAAAAATTTGATCCACAAATGCATCTACAAGCTTTCCATGATGCCTATGCCTTACAAAATGAATGGCATAAACTCAAGATTTTCCCAAGGACACTCATCAAGGAAGATAAAAGCTAGTACCAATCTTTGCAGCTAGAATCTATTTGTAGATGGAGTACCATGTTAGAGATATTTAATGATAAATATCCAATGTACTCCAGAGTGTCTAATTTGAGAAGGAAAATCCAAGGCTAGAAACAGGGAACACATGAATCCTTGGATGCTACCATGGGCATATACTATTCACTCTTACATTGATGCCCTAGCCATGATTATTCTCAAAGGGAATAACTTTGCCACATCATAGATGGGCTCATAATAGAAATTAGAAGAACTCTTCATGTGTATGCCCAAGGGAGATTGTCTGAACTAAGAGCTCATCAAATCCAAAGGCTAATTTAGTAGGTAGCAAACGAAGAAGGTGAGCTATGAAAAAAGGAAAGTGCAAAAAGAATATAATAGAGATCCTTCCATTAGGAAACAAGAGGTCCAATTTTGTGATGAGGAGGAGTCACCATTTGATGAAGCAGTGAACAGAAATACCTTGCCCATCCAAAAATCTATTTCTGATATTTCAACAAAGGCTAACAAATTATGGGACTCTTTAGATGAAAAATTACAAACTACTATGAAGATTGTCGAAGAATCCAAAGAGAAAAATAGTAATCATACTACAAAAGGTGAAAAGAAGTTGAAACTACCTACCTAAGAGGCAAGGGCAAAGCTACTACCATAGAGGAAGTTCTGAAAACTAACTCTGACAGTGAAACTAATTGTGACATCTATTAATATGAACATCCAAAGGGATGTTTCTCTATGGCATCACACTTACAAGAGTCTGGGGTGTATGCATTAAATCCTCAACTAGCACATAGGCAAGCACCTAGATGATTACCTTATCCTCAAGGCAATCTAAGGTAGTTCCACCAATAGCAACAAGCTTACTACCCAAGTGGAACTCCTCCACAATGTTGTGAATAATACCAATAGTGGTACCAACCAAAATTTTGGGGAATGCCACCGGCAAGGTAGCAATACCCTTATAGGCAACTAGATCCATATGAGTACTATGTTCAGAAACCTCTCTCTTCAAGAATGTTTGCAAGTCATACCTCATTTTAGCATCACTATTACCCTTCATAGTACCACCAAACACATTCATCATCTACCCAAGGGAAAAACCCATATCCATACCACCTTCTTCACCCATCTACACACACACCTCCACCTTCAACCCAGTTACCTCCTACTCCATCCACATAGGGTGAAATTCCTCCATAGCCAAAACAACAAAACACTATGAGGGTTTTACATTCACAACCAACTTTCCAACCAAACATTTTGAATAATTGAGCCAAAAAAATACCTTTATTCTAACTTAGTGGTCCTCTTCAACCATCACAATCTAGTTTGGTTGATCAACCTGCATCTCCAATACCCTAATCCTCTACATCAAACACCTTCAAGTATCCTTCAAATCAAGTGTCACCTCAAATTTGCACTGTAATGCTAACTCATGGTATTTCTGACTAGATCAAGGCTGGCAATCTTTTCATAAAAAGATCTGACCCAATAAGTCCACTCATTTATCTACAGATCACTAGACATGAGCCATCCAAGGCTCTTCTTGACTCTAGTTCTGGAGTTAATCTTATCTCCCATGATATGTATAAGGCCTACAACCTACCACCTCTTAAGAAGAGAAACACCCATTTAGAATTGGTAAATCAATCAATTACTATCCCTCTGGGATTAGTAGAGGACATTGTAACCATAGTTTGTGGGTGGTCCTATCCTGCTAATTTTCTGGTGATTAAGGTTGAAAACTACAAAAGTGACTATCCCATCATTATGGGAAGGACTTGGTTAAGCACGATCAATGCACATATGGGTATAAGGGACCTATCTCTACAAATATCAAAAGAAAATGAATTGGGCAAGATAAAGAAGCATATTCCATGCATCATGTACAATGATAATGGGTGCAACTGTGTGCAACAGATTTAGTCAATCAGAAGTATACACATTAAAGCATGTAATCAGTGTGCATATCAAATCAGTATTCAAAGGTATCTATATGTAGTAGCCAAAAAATAGGAGGGCACCCAATGGCTGATAGGTAACTTAGATAGTATCACATTATGCATGGAATCAACAGAGAGCCTAACATGTGCTTATATTGAAGGCATGGACAAAATTGAACAAGTTCATTTCCAACTCTCTGATGAAGATGATGATACCTATTGGGCAGAGTTGGAAATCCTTAATAACTTCAAGTAGGAGCCTCTAGAGCTAAAACATCTACTAGCTAGTATGGAATATGCATTTTTAAATAATGGCAAACCAATCATAATTAATGTCAAACTTGCTCCTGAACAAAAAGGAAAGTTGTTGAAGGTGGTTAACAAGTGGTCAATAATCTTTTCTTGGTCATATCTAGAGCTAACAAGAATCGATCCAAGGATATGAGAGCATCACATTTACATTGACCTATCCATGAAGCCTAGAAGACAACTGCAAAGGTGGCTAAACCCCAGATAGAAGTAGATCATCAAACAAGAAATTGAATAACTCCTCAAGATGAGGGTCATCAATCATAGATAGTTAGTGGGTTAGCCCACTCATAATTATGCCAAAGAAAGATCAAAATGGTGGGTCTGCATTGACTTTAGGTTGTTGAATATGATAGCATTTAAAGATCATTTTCCATTGTCATTTGTGGATCAGGTGTTGAACACCATACCCAGGCATTGTTATTTTAGCTTCTTGGATGGTTATATTTGCTATAACCAAATCCAAATTGCATTAGAAGATTAGACAAATATAACATTCATGAGTTCCTAGGGAACTTTTTCATATTGCAAGATGCCATTTTTCTATGCAATGCCCCCACAACATTCCAACTCCTGGTCCTTAGTATCTTCCAACAATAGATCAGTAGTGGTGTAGAAGTCTTCATGGATAACTTTTCCACCTATGGAGCTACATTTGAGTAATCCTTGGACTGCCTTGAGCAAGTATTGAAGATATTTGTTGAAACAAACTTGCAAATCAACTGGTAAAAGAGCCATCTCATGGTCCAAGAAGGCATTATGCTAGCACATCAAATTTTGCAAAAACGAATTGAGGCAGACCTAGAAAAGATAAGGGTCATCCAAGAAATAACATGCCAACCAAAGATCATTAAATATGTTGGTCATTCCTTAGACACACTGGCTACTACCAATGATTCATAGAGAATTTCGCAAAGCTGTTGGTAAAGGTTATAAAGAAAGATGAACCTTTCATTTGGATTAAGGAATGTGAACATACATTCCAATAGTTAAAAGAGAAACTCATAGAAACACCAATCCTATGAGCACTAGATTAGTCTAGACCCTTCTAGATCATGAAAAATGCATCTAATTATGCCTTGGGAGTAGTGCTCATGCAAATACTACATCCACTGTGTGAGATGAAGCATTCTAGGAGAAAAATTAAATTATACCACCATGGAGAAAGAACTAATGATAGTGGTGTATACTCTAGAAAAGTTCAGGCACTATGTGCTTTGTGCACATGAACCATAGTGTAATTTACTTCCTCATGAATAAGCCAATGGTAAGCCCTTGTGTCATATAGTGGCTCATGATTTTGTAGAAATTCAATCTCATGATGGTAGATGAAAAGGAAACTAAGAATGTGATTTTTGACCACCTCTCTCACTTAAGATGGGATAATAAAGAGGAGGAGAGCCTGCTCTTTGATCAATTTTTAGATGAACTTCTCTTTATAAGAGTAATAAGTGAACAAATGCCCACAAAAACAACATGGTATAATGGCATCCTCACTTAGGAGATTCCATAAGATTTTGATTTTAGAAAGAAGCAATAATTTCTTCATCAGGTCAAATACTTTATGGAAATCAATGGATACCTCTATAAGGTGTATGCTAATGACCTGATTTGTTGGTGTGTCCTTGACAAAAATCAATTGTGCATTCTCCAGGATGCTCACAAAGGGCCTTGTGGAGGCCACTATGCAAAGAAACACATAGCCATAATAATCATGATGGAAAAATACTATTGGCCTACAATTTTTAGGGATGCCCACCAATTTGTCAAGTCTTGTGAACATTTTCAACAAGATGGGGGGATGACCACTCACATGGAAGGTCCTCAATAAAGGATTCAACCACTAAAACCTTTTGATATATGGGGAACTAACTTTATGGGGCCCATCACACCCATGTCCAATGGAAAGGCATATATTATAGTATTAGTTGATTACTGCACAAAATGGGCACTGATTGTACATCGTCCACTACTACTAGATTCATACAAAAAAATATGATGAATAGGTTTGGGGTGCCATGTTCACTAATTTCTGATAATGGAACTCATTTCACAGGTTCCACTTTTAGGAAATTGGTGTAACACTTGGGGGTTAAACATAAATTAACAATACCTTATCACACCAAAGCCAACAGTCAAGCAGAGGTAACCAACTAGGAGATCACAAAAATATTAACATATACTATTAGCAAATATAGGAAAGATTGGAGCACAAAACTTAACAATGCTCTCTGGGCTTATTGTTCAACATGGAAACTTCCTATGGGCTATTCTTCCTATGAGTTAGTATATGGAAAACTTCCAAAGCTCCTAATCTAGTTTAAGCTTCATACACTCTAAACAGCCTACGATCTAAATCTTAACCTAAGTCTAGGACAGAAAGAAAGATTGATCAACATGAATGTGCTAGATGAAAATTTATTAGTGGCCCTATCCTTGAATGAGGTGCACAAGTCATTCAGCAAGCAGCGTCACGACCTCAAAATTAGGAAAGTAGAACTTCAACCAGGAGATAAGGTCCTATATTGGAACCCTACACATGTGTCCCAAAAGGAAAAATTTTAAATGTTGTGGGAGGGACCTTATATAATTGATCAAACCTTCCCCTCTAGAGCCATGTTAATCTACAAACCTAAAAGCCTAAATAAAATGTAGGTTGTCAACATCCAACAAGTAAAGCCTTTCCTAGAACCAAGATAGACTAGTGCAACTACCACCTCGATGGATGGACAACCACATTCCATTTTTTGAATCTCCTCCTTTCAATTTAGTCATGGGAGAGATGGCTATTCATGCTAACCATTAATATGGCTTCTTAGTTTTTCTATTTTTTGTTTTTTTTCATGTTTTTTATTTTACAAATTAGTTATTTTACAAAGTTTTTGATTTTCATACTTTTCTAATTTTACACCATCGTTAGTATCTTTGAAACTTTCTTGATTATTTTACACTTTCTTTTATATATTTTACTTTGTTTTGTTATGTTTTGTTTAAACTATGTTATTTCCTTCTTTTTGCTAATAAAATTTCTTTATTGTCACAAGACACGGTGTCACTATTGCTATTTACTAATGATGGTTTGTGCTTAATGTTGTGATTATCGACATCTAGTTTCTATTTTTGAATTCTAATTCTAATGACTTTTACCTGGTTTATTTTTCATGGAATAGGTATTGAGTTCACGTCATCTGCCCATCCAATGAACTCTATGGTTTTCCTTGTTTTGGGAATTTCAAGACCCTTCCATGAAAGAAAATTTTAGTCAACTGATGACCTTGGTAGTTCTAGAATTAGGAAGGATTTAACATTTTGTAAAGGGTGTGACATGAAGGGAACTCAATACTTTTTGTACTTGTCTACTTGCTTGAGTGCTTGAGTGTTTTTTCATGGAATTCTTACTATTCCATACCAGCCACTGATAGGAAGTCAAATAAGTCTTTGCATGGTGTGGTTCCCATCCAAAAATTCAAAAAAGAATGATGGGAATTCAAAGCACACCCCTTAGACATGACTCAGTCCTTACATGGTGTGGTTCCCATTTCAAAAAAAAAACAATGGAAATTCAAAGCACATCCCTTGGATAAATAAATAGGCTATAAGCACTGGTTATGGGACTAGAAAGACATGCACCTATGTCTGAAAGTCCCCTCTAACTAAGGTCCTCTCTCACTTCTTACTCCTCTCTTTTCTTCTTCTTATGGAAGGATGGTTGGCTTGTGGAAGCACTTTCATGTTTTGAGTGGATGGATCGGTCTTAAAGTGGTAATGCAAAGTTGCTGAAAGTGGATGGTTTTGGTCTAGAATAAGGATGGATCTTCCTATGTCATTTTAAACACAAATTCCACAAGGGATTTCTTATGACCTCAATTTGGAACTCCATTCCACATTCTCTATCATCCATCCATGCTACCATAACTCACCTTGCTATCGTGTTCTATGTTATGCTCTATGTTTTGGTCTGATGTGTTTAGATTCTTGTGTAGATTCTTTCTAGTTGGTCCTTAACTTTTCATGACCATTAATTGACTATGGGGGGTCATAAACTCTTCAATTGAGGTTATGCAAGGGAAAAAATGGCATGAGCCTACTATGGGGAGGATCCACTTTCATAGCTTTTTCTTTGATTATTTAATTTTCCTTACCTTTGACATTACTACAATCCTATCTTTCACATATTCCATTGAGTATTCTACTTAGTGCTCTTTAACCTTTTATCTCATTCATCCTTCAAATCAATTTTTCTCCAATTTTTCCAAATTTATGAGCATCAACACCCTCTTCTCATGTTTTCATACTATTCTTGGCCTTTTGAGCTTTCATTTGATTCCAATTTCATTCAAATATTCCTTGTATTTTGCAAGTTTGACAAAAGTCAACAATGGTCAACAGTTGCATCGATGAGGCATCGTCAACATAGTGCTTACATCATATATATATAGCTAAGTATGTAGGAATTTTTTGTCATTTTCTCATAACACACAAGGAGCTTTTGCAACTTTTTAGAGCCCAAAATCTTCTAGAGCCCATAACTTCCCAACCATTTGTCCAAATGACTCTGTTTTTCAATCCTACACTTACCAGAGGTAAGATCTTTATCATGGGGACCACAAACCTTAAGTTTTATGATGAAAAATGGATGAAATTTTATTTTTTTTTTTGAAAATTTTTCTAACTCCCCCAAAGGATTAATAACTTTAACAACATATAAACATCAAATTTTTTGACAATTAACCTTTCAAACAACCTCTAGGGTGATTTATTAATGATAACACATAAATAAATAATAATTAAGATAATTAAATTAGCCATAATCACAACTTAGGCAAGTGTAACTATCTTTAAGAGACAACGGTATCCCAATTGCTTTTAAGTTATACATAACGATTGCTAACCCATGGTGTCATTGTGATTACAGATGGCACCAAAACAAAAGTGCCTGCAAGAAGGAGAATCCTCTCAACCATGGGAGAAGTGGCCTAGAGCTAAAAGGATCCAACAAGAACAAGCCCAAGAATCATCAGAAGTAACCCATGCAACAAGACCTCTTCATCAGGAGCTCAAAGTGGAATTTATCCAATAGATTCTAGAAGAATAAGTACCTACTAAACAATCATAGTAAGGAGAAGTGCTTGGACCTACCCCAAGGCTTGAGGTTACTTTGACTTGGGCCTACCTTAACATCATCAATTCCTAAGAAATTCAATGATTAGTCCCTCAAGAGATCAACTTCAAGTCATTCCTTGAGAAAACTCCAACAGATGTCAAGTCTCAACTGCAAACCTCTCCCATGTGGCCAATAATCACATCCAGTGGAGAATCGTACATGGAAGAGACATATCTTTTCTAAAATAATTGAAGGTTGAGGTTCATTCTCAAAATCAAGGACATTCAAGTGTCCTACTCGATAGAAGCTATTTTATAGGAACTTGGGTTCCCTAACACTAGAACATAGCTGGAAAAACTATCCATGAAAGGTAATATTAAGGCCAAGAAAAAGTGGACCTAGCGATGCTATGGGTTAACCGTAAGGAGTATGGTGTGCTCACATTGGCAAAGCACATCTTTTTTAAAATCACAACCTATCACCTCAACCCAACAATAAGGCCAAGCAAGGTGATTTCCTTCTCCTTCTAAGCATGCATCGCTTTAAGTAGGAAATTTGCCATTAAATTTCCAAAACTAATCTACTTAGAGATCAAAAAGTGCTTCAAGAAAAATGAACATGGAAGGAAAACCCTACCCTTTTCATGCCTTATCTAAAAACTCTGCAAAAGGGCAAGCATCATATACTACTCCAATGATAGCATCAAGCATGCTCCTTTGGCCTAGTCAAAAATCATAAAAGACAAGATGCCAATGATAACCCAAGAAGAGGAGTAGACACCTCCACCACGCACTCAAGAAACAATGTCAGAGGCCTGTGTAGCCATTGAGCATCTACACAAAATTTGAAAATAGCTTTTGAGTGAACAAGAGCAATGTGCAAGAATGAGTGAGGTAGATTCATTTGTATACCAACTAGCAATGAGTCACCTGAATGAGGTGGCCTAGACAATTAGCCGGATAGAGAGGAGTGGATCAATCTCCTTTTTTCCACTAAACACAACTACCTACAAGGTTAGATCCCAACACTTGGAAGGTGATGGTGTCATTATCTACATACCATTTATTCCCAAAAATCTTTAGAATGCTACCACTTTCTCAGTGCATTTGGAGGAAGGCGAAGGGGCAACTATCTTGGTGATGCAGCACCAAGGGCATGAAATAGTAGCTAAAGTTGTTGCTAACTATGTAGCTGAAGCATTAAATGCACCCGTGGCATCTGTACCAAACCTATCTGCACTTCAAGATGTGCAGACATCTATAGGCATGGTCAGCGAAAAGTTAAATGTAGCCTAGCATAAAGAATTACTAGAATGACTAGTGGGAACTGAGCAACCAACTTTGAATATCTTTTATTTTTTATAAGACATCACTATAACCCAGTAATGGGTGCTGAATTTAAGGGGAAAATGTATTATTTTAGAGGGGCAACTTGAAACAGCCCAAGAACGAAATCAATGCTTGGCCATGAAGGTTGCCAAACTATGTGCCTAACTTGTAGATCCTACAATCCTTAGCCCAACAATAACAAGAGATGAAGCTTTCAAACAACTTTAGGAAGGATTCTAGAGGGTTGAGGAGGAGGAAATTATAGCCATCTTCAACTAGTCCACAACTAAAGAAAAAATATACTCAATTCAGAAGGCCTTGGCACAGATGTGCCTAGAGAACGAGACCTTGACTACATAAAATCATCGCCTACGTAATGTTGATGCTCAGAAGGATCAAATGCAAGAATTTATTCATCAACAACAAGAGTATCTTGCCAAGGTGAATACTAAATTGAGGAGATTGGTTGTATGGAATCAAAAGCCATCAATAGAAGAAGTGTGTGCCTTGCATCAAAATTCTACCATCAAAATCACTGCCTAGAAGAATGAGGCTTTGAAGTTTGAAAAAGTGAAGAATCACTACAAAGACTAGGTTGGCTTGCAAAAGGAAGTCAACAAAAAACACATTCAAATGAAGAAGATGAAAATGAATAAAGCCCTCTAGTAACTCCAATAAGAAAGAGAAGTCTGGCAACCCATCGTTGATGGGATCAATGCCTACAACAAAGTGGAGATTTGCTTGAAGGAGTTGCAAATTGAAGAAATGACAGAATATATAGAGTTGGCCAATCTCTAATATGCAAACCTAGTAATGCTAACTGCTAGATGGCTATGGTCAAAGTTGGAGAAGTAAGTGGCTAGCTCATATTTGTTATACAAGGTAGAGTTCAAGAACCATAAAAACACCAAGAAAAAGATTGAGATTATAAATGCTAAACTCAAAATTCTCAGTACATGATTTAGAGATCAATGATCAATCACTAAGTATCTAGTCAAACAAATGAATGACTACCTAGAGCTGAAGGACATAGTCAAGGCATTTAATATTGAACACAAATAGTTCACTGATTGGTTCATTAACACAAAGGAGCTATTTCCAACAATCCCATTTCCCAGGGATGTGCTCATTCCAACCCATATTGGTGAAGCTGCATGGATAGTGCACAATCCCAGAAGTAAAGAAGGAAAAAATGAAAGCATTGTTGGATACTTTCCACCTCCCACCAAAAGTCGTAATATTAGCAGGATAGTTGCAGTCACCTCAACCACTACTCGTGTGTGAAGCTAGTAAAGGTTCCTTAGAGCCTCAGAAGCCACCACTGCTTGGGACTATCTAAACTTTTCCATCCAAATTCATGCCATCAAGGAATGTGCTATCTAGTTTTAAAGAGTCATGGCATGGTGTTTAATATTATGTCCTAAACACCAACATTTTTGTTTATAATGTGTTAACTCGTACACCTGGGCATTCCATTTTTTGTCAAGTTAGTCAGTTTATTTTGTTTGCAAAAAGTCAATCAATAATCCCATACCTTCCCAATTTTGTAAAAGGACTCAAGGATGAGTTTTCATTTAGTCATGGGGATATGTTGAGTCACATTTAGTTGGTTGCGCCAATAAGGCCTCATCAATGTAGTCTCATTGATTGGACCTCATCGACGAGGCCTAGTCGACACATCATATCATGCGTCGATAAGGCCCCATCAACGTAATGTCAGTTTTCAACTATAAATACGTGCCTACCAGCTGCATTTATGGCATGAGAGATTGTAGTTACAGTGAAGCTCTTGTAGTTTTTCCATTTGAATGTTAGAATTTTTCTCCTAACTGCCCACAGTAGGAGTTATTAAGTGTACGGATCTTTATTTGAGCATTGTTGTACCTAAGCAAGATAGTGTGTGTGGCAATAAAGATGAGCTTTTTGATAAACCTTGTAGCACTTTGAATAGATTAAATATTTTATTCATGAATTTAATGTTTTCAATTATTTATTTAATTCTTTCGATTATTTATTAAATTTTTTTAGTAATTAAGTTAATGAAGCGATCAAGTAAGATAGATTAAATACATAAGTATGACCACTTCAAGTGTAACATGTATTCACATGGTTATCTTAGTCATGTTATTACTTGGTACACCTAGTAGCGTAGCACATGGTCACCCAATAATGGATATGTGGGTTCAAGACTTGTACAAAAAGTGGGATAGGATGCTTATGTTAGGATTAGTTAGATGCTAGTTAATTAGTTAGTTTAAATTAGTTAATCCAATTACTCTTATCTTTATTCAAACATCAAACCATAAAAATATAAAATGATAAACATTAGATGCCTCAATTACACTTAACCATACCATTGTACATCACAATTGTAATTGGGAAGATAACAATTGACCTTAAGACAAGATTCACTTCCTAGAAAACTAGTGCACCGAAAAAAATAAAGTCCATGGAATTTGACTAGATTGTGCATGAATGCTTTGTGATTCATATGGTTGGATGTAGGGGTACCTCATTGCTCATCAACCATAATCTAATTATAATGACAAATATCTATTGATAAATGATTATTCTTGACATCCTAAAATCTTAATAAAAATTTTGATAATTCTTGGTAGTGGTTGTGTATCTTTTTCTAAAGCTTCATTTAGATTTCTAAAATCAACACATATTCTAATATCCCCATTCTTTTTCCTTATAGGTACAAGGTTTTCCATCCATACAAAATAGAATATAGAGTAAATAATCTTGGTCTGTAATAGCTTTTTAATCTCTACTTCTATTGTTGGTTCAAACATGGGATTGAATTTCATTTATTTTTTTCCTTACTACTTTACATCCTTCAATCAAAGGAATGTTGTGAGTGATGATATCAAGCCTAAAGGTTGTGAGATAATTATAAGACTAGGAAATATTATCTAGATTTCCCTTAAGCAAAGATAATTACTTTTAATTAAAAATAAGGTCATTTCTTTTAGTTATATTTAACATTTTCAACTAATCTTTAGAACATAAGTTCACCATTCCGTAAGATTGATCATCAAGATTCAAAACATCTAGCCCTTTAACTAACTGCATATTAAATTCATGTTCATAATCAATAATCTTTTTGGGAATGAAATTTAACTTTAGTTGAGATAACACATCTCGTTTAGATAAAATTTTATTCACAAATTCACATTCAAATTTTAGGAATTTGAGAATTTTTTGATCATCTTCAATTACCTAAAAATGTTCTACATTATCTGGGTTTGATGCATGATCTTCAATGTCTATCACTACTCTTTTATAATTTGTAACTTTGTTAAGATCTAAAGTTGACACAGCCATGGCTAATTCATGTGCCAACTTATTTTCTTCTCTAGGAATATACATAACTTCATAACATTCAAGTTGTTGTAGTATACTATTAAGAAACTATTTATATGATCTAAGAAATGAACTTTTAACCACATAATTTCCTTTAATTTGTTCATAGCCAAGCTTGAAATCTCCTTGTATGACTATCCTCTTAGCTCCTTCTTCTAAAGCCATTTTAATTCCTATACATAACACTTCATATTAAACCTTGTTATTTCTGCACAGGAATGACAAATGAACAACCTTAAAAATCTTCTAAATATTTTCTTGAATCAAGGCAATTCCAACCCTAGCTCCTTTTGAATTACACAATCCATCAAAAAATAATTTCCATTCTACTTTTTTATTTATTTCTTTCTTTCTTGGAATATGACTTTCCTTTAGCAAACATATGCCTACTACAAGGTCCTTAGTTTTAGCAACTTTGTTTTTTCCATCAGAAGTAATATTCTTTAACATAAATAACTCACTATATATGTAAATCAGATTTGGTTTCCCTTTCCAAGGTAACCACATGTGAGAATAATTGGTTGCTATGTACCCTAAGAAATTTTTTCTTTCACTTTAACTTAACAAGAGGTTGCATGAATTAGGAATGTTTGCTATCTAAATTATGACTCTACTCTTAACACAAGGCCTAAAAGCTATATGAAGCAAAGAATTTAATAATTGTCCTACAATCTTAACGTTGCTTTTATCTACCCAAAAAATCTTTTTCTTTGATTATTTAGGTAATAATCCTAATTATTTAAAAATTTATAATGGTATCAAAGTTGATGTAGTCTTAGAATCCACTAAAACATTACGTAAATATTTTCCATTTAGCTTCATAGTTTTAAGGAAAGGAGGGGCTTCTTTATCTAAAGTGCATGGATATTTTGTCTTAACTCTATCCTCATTACAAACATAATTAACTTATGGCTCCACAACTTTATTTTTTTTTCCTTAACCATCTCTTGGATCATTTTCTACTAATTTCCTTTTTGTAACAACTGATAAACATGAATGTTAGCTTTAACATATATACTATTCTCTATTAAATCATACTTTTTTCTCTGTAAAAACTAGCCTTCTTGTACCATCTAGTAGACTAACTATTAGAATTTTCACCTATTTGAACATTTTTTCTTTATCCTTGGGTTCAAACGCTTTTCATTTTATGGTAGTTTTAGTAATAGCATTTGGGGGCCTAGATGAAGTCATCTTCTCTTTTTCCTTAAAGCTTAAACTGTATTTTGAACCATCATTATTATTACATTTTTCATTTGATGCAAAGTTGTCATTTGTACTTTTTTTAGAAGAGTATTCACTTTCAAATGATTTATGAATGTAATGAATGTTTTAGGATCATTATCTAACTTAATATCTAAAAAATTTAAAGTAGTTATAGCATCCTTATGACATCTCGTTCTCAAGTGCCATGGCAAACATCAAATATACGTAACATTCGGCATTATGCGTAAAGAAAATAATAGAGAAAGTGTAGAAAGAGAAAGAGAAAGAAAAATAAATGCTTTATTAATTTAGAATATCTAAATCATGCTCTGAGAGTGTTCCTTGGGGTTTTCTTCCTTCAACATCTATCCCCTTAAAGGAAATCTAGCACTACCATCACAGTTAGGCCTATCACTAGCTATAAGGGATGGCCAATCCACTTTTTTTCCTACTTCACCCAGATCCCATGACTTGCCTATACCAACTTTTCCACTTCATGCCTAGCATGACCTCTAAACCTAGGGATAAATGCCTTAGGTCAAATCCCCAAAGCTTATTTCAAGAGACATGTCTGTTATTATAATGCACCCTTTTAGCTGTTGTTATGATAACAATAATATTTGTTATGAAGAGACATCATCTTTGTTATGCAACAACATCATTTGGGAATGGGAACGAGTCCACGTTCACTATCTTTTTTCAGCTCTAATGCTTTTTTTTATGATCATGTACTTCAATAATTTAATTTCTTTTTGAACTTGAAGTTCTTTCTTGCTAATTCTACAAAAAAATATATATATGTGAGAAGAATATATGAAAAATTAAATATTAATTTCTTGTTACTTACTTCATGTTCTAAGATTATGATAAGAGGTGAATTAAAAATCTACCAACCACCAATCACTAGTCCTAACTAGGGTCACACAAAGTGTAACTCAGATCTAATTACCCAAGTGAAGGTATGGAAAATCCTTTATTCCCAACTTCCATTACCTTTGATATTTTACTTATCTAGTTGAAATATAAATTAGAAAAAGAATATAATAATATTTATCAATAAAAGTAAGGGTGAGATACTTCCTAATATTAATTAAAATTATGAATTGATGGGAGTAATTGTAATTCTACCATAAGTGGTATATGATCACATGGTCTTGTTTGGGATGGAAGGGCTTGATCTTGATTCTTCTTAACTTATTTGGTAACTTTGAAGAATTGAGCATCATACCAAATATTATCTAGGGTCTTAATAAGGAATTTTTTTTATTAATCTTCATAATCATAGCTAAGTAATTGGTAAACTATGGTTCTTGATGAGCACTATCCATCAACATCATCTATTCCTAAATTCTAGAATTTGATTTATGTACTAAAGATTTGAAGTAAGTAGAATATGCACTAGCCAATTGAATTCTATGTTGAATTGATGGAAACAATTTATTCAAATCAGGTTTATCTTCCAAGGATTCTTTTACACATCCATATTTTAAGAGTTGATAGACCCCACTTCCAACTTTTGCATTGAAGTCTCCACAAAGAACAATTGGCACGGGATCAATATGTCTTAAGAATAACTTATTCTTCGAAATTTCCTCTATTTTCTTAATCAAGTATGCTTCTTGGAAAAGTTTAACATCTAAACATGTTGATATGGCAATTAAGTTTGTATTGACTACAAATACACATCTTTCTAATAACTGGATTTTTAGAATTACTGCTAAGGCTATGTGATTTTTATGAAATCTTGATAGTTCTTTCTTTTCCATGATTTGAATTTCTAGAATTTCAAAAATCATATTTCTTACACTCCATTCAAATCTTTGTACCAATTCAAACTTGGCTTCTTTATAAACGAGATTTTGAATCTCCATGTTGTTTTGTCATATGTTTTGGTTGTAGGACAAATTGATATATCTTTTCTTGATCGTTGAAGACTCTATTTCATCAACTAATTTTTCAACTAATACATAAAATAATTAATTGATTTACTGCACTATTTAATTCTTAATGATCTTTCAACCCCCCTTAAAAACCTTGACTTTGGCAATGTAACCAGTGACATGCCATAGTGATCTTAAGGTCCCAAAAAGGTTAAATTCATAAAGTAAAATTTATGATATCATCAAATTAAAAGGTATCCAAATGGTAAATTTGACTTTATCATTGAGTTCAAAAGGGTGAAAAATGTTGGAAATGACTATTCATATGTTGAAAAAGATCGTATGCTCAAGTTATACTAAAATTAAACTTTTAAGGGTTTTAAAGTACTATATTAGGAAAGGGGTAAAAAATAACTTTTGGGGCTCCTTGGGATAGATCTAAATTTACCATTGTTTTGAAAGGTTAAAATCTATAGTAAACAACTCTTCGTTCACTGAAAAAGACTTCCAAAATCAAAAGTTATGATTTTTGGAGTTTAGAACCTTTTGGAGCAAAAAACAAGACTTCTCGAGAAGTCACCCATCCCAATTCTACTCGAAAGCAAGCATGCTTAATTTTGAAATTTTTATCTTTGTTGCTACAAATGTGCTAAACTCTATTTTAAAAATTATTTTTTTATGTTCTTCTTTTAAATTTTGTTTGACAATAAAAATTTTGAATTTCCCGTCAGCTGGTGAAAATTTCAAATTTTCTATCAATTAACAAAAAATTAGAACATTCCATTAGTAAATGAAAAGGTTTCCCATCACTGGGCAGATGCAAGGGTGATGACAGCAAAGGCCATAGTGGCATCTGATGGGGATCGATGTCTGAGGACCTATGCTGCATTTGTTTGAAGATCGGCCTAGGAGAGTGCTATGCAAGGAGGCATGTGTTGCAAAGCATTATTCTATCACGCCACTATGGAGGGTTGAGGTATGAGTGGAGCAGCTGAAGCGCCAGTGTAGGAGTGTAGAGCAGTGGTCCTTGCAGGCTGATGTGGCCTACAAAGTGTATGTATATATGTATATATTAGGGGGGCTCGGGTTTGAACCCATAACCTCCTTCTAATTTTTTTTAAATAAATAATAATTTAATATTATTTTAATATACACAAAAGGAGAAACTTTAAACAGTGATATCTCTCAAATCATAAGTTTAATAAACATGAAATTAGTACCACTGGAATCATCTTGATGAGTACTATGCATTAAACATAGTCTTAGGGTTCAAAAATGAAGTTGAATTTTTAAAATTTTAAAAGATCCAAACTAGCTTATTATACCAAAACAACATTACCAAGTTGATATATGGAAAACATGATGACTTATAAACAACTCTAAGTTGCTTAAGATAAAGAGTTTCAACAAATAAGATCAATTCAAATCATGGTTACTAACTTTTTGGAAGAAACTTAACAATGACCTTAATTAATTAGTATTTATAGTATTAAGATCAATAAGAGTTACTTGGACTAGTGTATATCTTACCAACATATCTTGATGAGGCATTATCAAATATAGATTATCTCAGACATGTGGTACAAATGGTGGCAATCCATGATTCTTCCTAGTTTGTGGCTTCGTAGTTCATCATTAGGTTCATATTTTAGTTGGCCCATGGTTCTGAATAGCCCTTGGGTCATGATTTTCTCTAATACCAATTATGACATCCTATTTCTAGATGTCATGGAAAACATCAAATATACGTTATATTAGGTATTATGTGTAAGAAGACAATATACCAAATGTCAAATATATGTAGCATTCAACATTATGCATAAAGAAAATAACAGAGAAAGTTCAGAAAGAGAAAGAAAAGGAGATTTTTTATTAATTTAGAATGGTATATCTAAATCATGCTCTGAGAGTGTTCTTTGAGGTTTTCTTCCTTTGACATTTATTCTGTTAGAGGCAATCCAACACTGCCATCATGGTTAGGCCTATCACCAACTAGAGGGATGGCCAATCCACTTCCTATCCCACTTCATCTAGCTCCTATGACTTGCTCATACTAGCTCCGCCACTCCATGCCTAGCACAACCTCTAAGCCTAGCTATAAATGCCTTAGGTTAAACCCCCAAAGATTACCTCAAAAGACATGTCCATTATTACAATGCATCCTTTCGAGTCTCAATTACAACTACCCTTTTGGGTCTTGTTACCATAAAAATAACATTTGTTATAAAGAGGCATCATATTCATTATGTAGTAACATCATTTGGGAATTAGTACATGATAATCCACATCTTCTGACTCTACTACTCTAGCATCTTGATGTTTATACTTTCTAGGTTTTTTTTCATTTTTAATCTACACTTTAGTTAAATCTTTCTCTAACTTTATAATCTTGTTTAACAAATCCTTCAGTAATTTTCCTTGTTCTTGATTGTCCTCTTGATCTTGTATATCCTCATTCATGGCTTTACTAGTAGATGGTAATGCTTTGAATTGAGTTATACTATGTAAAGAAACTAATGCTTTTTGTTTTTCAATTGAATATTTTATAATTTCTCCATTGGTTATGTTCAGTTGATTTTCTAATTGAATTACCTCATCAAATAAGTCATTTGATGTATTCAAATTTGGAGTTTGTCTCAACTAAATTGAAATCTTTGCATCTATAGCATTTAGATATGTATCTCTAAGAACTTCATCTAATGGTCTACATTGTCTTTGGAATAGGCCCAAAATTCATTAAAATTTAATATTAAGTACTCTATCAAATTCTTTTTTATTCTATTTTGTTTAAATTAATTCATAATAAACCTATTGTCAATTAATTTGATTAGCAAACTGAGCTAACACTAAATCATTCAAATCATCCCAATAATTTATATTATGTTTTAGCAAATTGAAATACCAAATTTAATCCATGTCCTTTAGGTTTTCAATAAACATTGTACAAGCTTGATCTTCATGTTGAATGTTAGCATGGGCCAATGCTAATTTAAACATATGAACATATGCTAGATAGGCCTTGCGAGGGATATAAGGTTCTCATAGATATTTGTACATAGCTTTTGGGATATCATGAAAAATAACAAACCTTACAGGGGTAGTTGTTTTCAAGGGGTTTTATGGTGAAGGATTGGCCATTTCTGGATCCATTTTCAAAGATGTTTTCTTCAAAATTTTCTTTCTAGCTTTAAAAATGGTTAAACTGGGTAGGATGGGTGATCTCCTTATTCTTACCTAACTTCTAGTTTTTGGGTCAAAAACATTTCTTTCTTTTCTTTTGAAGAAGAAATAGCCTTAAATCTGAAATTTTCATTAAGGCTTTTAAACTCTACAAACTTGTCAAAAATCTTACCCATAGGCTAAAATTTAGTTTTACTTAATAGGCCCTCCTTCCAGCACCAAAAAGAACTATTGGGGAAAATTTAGGATACCCTTTCTTTGCAAATTTCATGTATCCTCACCTAGTGATTAGAATCACTAAGATAGGTGGTCTTTCAAAAACTTGAGTTTAGGTCCTTGCTGGTTTCTAGCTAGACCAAGGCCTAGATACCATCAAATAAAACTTAGTAATTTGAGAAAACTATATATTTGGATAAAACTCTTGTAAATCTCATAAATAACACAAACATTTTCTCTAAGTATGAATAATACTTATCAAAATAATTTGGTCTATTGACTTTGTTTTATGACTAAATGATATTTTTCCTTTCCAAAATTATTTAGTTAATATATTCTTAAATGAAAATTTTCTTCAATAAAATATTCCTTCACCTCAATGCAAAAGTGTAATTTACCAAATTTGTTACCAATTTTCCTTAGAGAAAATGTTCTACAAGAAAATTGGAAAATAGAGCTAGTTCCAATGGTTTAAAATAATGGATGATAAATTACATAACTTCTTAAGCATGAAAATTAGTCACCATTAACATGGGAAAATACTTGGAAGATCAAGCTATTTGAATTAGTTGATGATAACAGAAACTATCTAACCCTTAAATTGGACAAGTAATCAAATAATTCTAGCAATATTTTTATGCATTGAACAATTTAAACCATTAACTATGTAATTTAAAAAATGCAAAAAATAATAACTCATAGGACAAGGATCAAATTGGCCAAATATTTGAAATTAAAATACCATTGTCACACTTTCATTTTCTTTAAAGAAAAATATTCTTCCACCTCCCTAAGACTCTCCTTCTCAAAAAAAAATTTCCTTTTTATAGAGGATCATTACATGATTCTAAGTAAAAAGTAGTTTCAAGAAATAGTTATTATAATTGATTAACTATTCTTTCTAGCCATCTTTTATGAGTTGCAGTATAGATAACTACTCATGAATTTCAACAATTATTGTGTTTTCTACTTGAAAATCTTTAATGTGATCTTCTTCTTTATGTACTTAGCATCAATGATAACTTTGATCATACAATAATAACAATTCTTTGGTCATTTCTTCCATTTCCACAGCAGAAAAAAATTGTATTAGTTTTGATTCTAACTAAATACCATCATTTGATTTAGTAGCTTTAATGGTATCAGTTATTGCCTCTTCACATTCCCCGATGTTGTGCAATGCCTTATCTATATTAGTTTTGGCCTAATGGATTCTTTGAATCCTATTCATGGCCCCCAACATAACATCATCAAAGATTGAGGTGAACTATTTAGTAGCCAATTTCTAGTGATATTGGCCCTAGGTCTAAAGACAATTTTATGCATGCCTATGTATTAATAACAAATTCTTCATTCATGCTCTTCACCAAAATCCTTAATCTATAATTACCTTTCATAATCATTTTCTTCAATGTGATGAAAACATGGTTCTAGATCCTCTTCTAGCTCTTGAATTTGCAAATTATTTGTTGATTCTGCCTATCACCATACCTAAAAAATTTGAAGGTTGAAACTCTACAAATAATCTAAAAATACTAAGATGTGAACATCTTGAAATAGAAAATTTATCTTGCCTTTTGCTTTCATGTTCTTCTTTGGCTTTTTGAAAACTTGGCTTGTTCAATTACCTTATAAATCTTTTGAATAGTTCTCTATCCACAAATGGGTATTACAACTTCTTCAAAACTCACAAAAGCCTTTTTGATGAAATATTTTCAATGATGTCCAATATCGGATTTTATATGGCATTTAAAAGTCCTAAAATATGATTTTTCTTATGATATTTCTAGATTTGATTGATATTTCTATTAATCAATTTTTTATGGACCCCATCATTTTTGGCCAATTCAGGAATGTTTTTGGCCAATTCATTCCATTTGAATTATTGTTCCATTTTCTTTTTGATGCTTTGCTCGATTTTCACCATATAGGCATTTCTCTCGCATTTTATTTAATGGAAGGAATTGATTTCATCCCACTTGGGAGATACGTGAATAGTCATTCTATTTTTTTATTTTTTTTGGTCAAGAGGACATCACATCAAATCCCACCAAATAGGAAAAATGCAATGCAAATGCTCCACCGTCATCAAGAAATAGAAAGGTGATGATGATGCACTATAATCTATAGACAAGCATGTGAATTTGGAAATGGAACAACTATTTTCATTTAACTTATCAATATAGAAAAGCATTCATTTATATTCTTTACTTTGTCATGGTCTCTTCCATGTGGGATTATTTATACATTATGGAATTATTTCTATAGGATTTGAGATGAGTGATAAGCATTATGTCTCCATCTTATTGGTGATCATCTTTTTAATGGTAAAAAAATGAAACCTTGATATGGTCATTCTCCATTACTATGTCTATAGAGTTAGGGTAGATTTCAATAGAGATTGAGTGACAATAATTACTAGATCTTAAGCTTTAGTAATTAGTGTGGCTAAATAATCATCGAAATTTTCTACAAATCATGATCCATAGTTAGATGATTCTTAAACAAACAAGTTTTTATTCAATTTATCAATGTAAAAATGTCATTCACTTATATTCTTTAATTTATCATTGTCTCTTCAATGTGGGATTATTCCTATGATATAGAATTATTTCTATCGGATTCACTTCTATTCACACATAGTCAAAAACACGTAGTGGATTTGGATTTGGATAATGCCTACATTATAAAATGAGAGCTTGGTATGGTTTTGATCCATTACTATGTCTATGGTATTGGGATGGATTTTGATTATGACTAAGTAACACCATTACTAGAGCTTGATCTCTCTAGTAATTAGTATGGATGAGTCACTGCCAAGGTCCACTTCAAATCTTGATTCATAGTTAGATGGTTCTTAAACAAACAAGTTCACAATCAATTTATCAATTGAGAGAAGACATTCATTTATATTCTTTATGTTGTAATCACCTCTTCAATATGGAATTATGCATACATTGTTATTCATTTATATCCCTTACTTTGTCCTTACCTATTATTTATGTAGGAGGGTTGTATAGATATAATGGTTTTTAAGTAATTTTTTTTAACATATTCCTTATTATTAACAATTCATGAATTGTATATAGATATAATTTAAATGTGTGTTTCAAAAATTAAAACTCATCTACTCTTATGCATGCAAGAGTTATTTTGGAGAATCTAGGGTCTAGTGTTGGCTATTAAACTTGTGAAGAGGATACTTAGTATCCCAACCTAGAAGCATGCAAGAGTGATGTGGGAGAACCTAGGGTTTAATGTTGGCTATTAAACATGTCTTTGGTATGCCTAGTCATAGACAAGATCATACTAGAAAGTGGTTACTTAAAATTTCAAATCTAGTAGCATGCATTGCATTTGTACTTCAAGTTGTCCAATCCTAGTAGCATGAATTACATGATGATTTGGAATGCATTTTAAAATCTCACCTACTCTAATGCATGCAAGAGTAGTTTTGAAGAATCTAAGGTTTCTTTAAAATCTAGGGTTGACCACATGATTCCTTGGGTTGTTCCAAGAATGAAATAGGTCAACATAATGGAAAAATCTTTATATCCAAACCAACTATTATGCTTAATATATGGAAAGAATGTTGGACACCAAAAAAATAAATAATTGTTTATATAACTAATAAACTAGGGTATTAGGGTTAATGGAGAATGAAAATTTTAGTTTAAACTTGAAATATCATATTAGTTACAAGAGGCACATGTCATAACTNGCTTCATCAACTTTCTCAATTTCATGTGTATGCTTCATGTATGTATGCCTATGATAAAATGTAATTTCTTAGCATGACCTAGTTAAATTTCTTGGCTTTATCTACAATTTATAGTGCCCATCCTTCTCAACATCGATCTAAATAAATTCTTTTCATGTGTGTACCCTCACCAAAATTGAATCACAAATGCATTCCCATGACCCTACATCCTCAGGGAAGTATTTCACCCAACATTGGTATCTGACACAACCAATCGGTCAATGAACTAAAAAAGGAAATGGCTAGGAAAACACTTATAGATTTTGATAAATAAGCTATATTCTTACAATTACTAGTTCTATCAATTTTTCTATGCTTTTCCCTATATTACCATGTCATTTTAGCAAAAAGTATATCAATCTTATTTGTTGTACATTTAATCTATTCAATATATTGTTAGGGTATATTTCTATAATTGATACAATGCTCAAAACATTGGAAAAAAGACCTTGAACAATCTATAGGGATTATAAATTAAAACCCTTTTCTACTATACATTCAAATTTGAAATAGAGAAAAGCTTAAAAATCTTATTTGAATTATAAAAAACAATCTAACAATCTAATATTTTCACATAACTAAAAGTAGGCACTTAGATTTGGTAGGATTAAAATAGTGTAGTTGAGATATGTATGTTAAAATAGATGGGGGGATAAAAAGAAATGATTAATTAAAAAGTGAATGTGTTAATGGAAGCTCTAATGTTTTGCTCACTATCAAGCAGATGAAGTAGATGTTTAGCATATGCCTTCTGTATAATGAAGGTTATTTAATCCTAGGTAGATGAGATAAGATGATGCAAATGATGGATTGGGTTTATACATTTATATTTTTCAACAAGCTTGGCACTACCTTAATCTATTTTAGATTTAAGAAGGTTCTTAAAAGTAATATATATCTTCATAGTTTACTATAGTACTCTAATGATTGCATATAGGCTTATGTGATAAATCTATCTGTATTGCATCCTAAATGCTTATTGAGTGCAAATACATGTAGTACTTACATTAAAAATGAAACATGTAGTAGTTACACTAAACATGTAATGGTTTTAGCAATACTATAGTGATTTCCAAGTTGCAAGATCCTAGGCAAAAATATATAGCTTAGAGAAGTTGCTACCTTCTAATCATCTCTACCAGTATGCACTAGTAATAGTTATGTGTTGTGAACTAATCCTTACCAAGACTATGTCTCATTCTTCTTCTTCTTTTTAATAATAGAAATGTTGAAATATTATGATGTATGAAGTATCTATATGTGTGTTTTTATCATATTTTAGTACCTAATGTAGATATTTAAGTAGTTCAAGATATATAAAGTGTTCATATGCGTGTGTATTTTTCTTTAGAAAATGTTGTTAAGGTAAGAGTTCTATGTAAGTTTTGAATTCCTTAAGTGGTTATGGCATATATTCCATTTATTGTGGTTGTACCTTTTTATATATAAACATATCTATTGCTTTTATAGTTTATAATTTAGTGATGTTCATTTTGTTCTCTAAGTTACTAATTCTATAAGCCTAGGTATATTTGAGGTATACTATGTATACTTTGTTACCATTGATAAATAATCTTTTACTGATGTCTTACAAATGTTTTTTATGACATAGATAAATAGTCTTTGTATTAAGAAAGCTTACTTTAAATAGTTTATAATCTAGTGCTATTTTTTTTGTTCCTTAAGTGATTGATTCTTTAAGCCCATGTATATTTTAGGTATACTATGTATACATGGTTATCCTCAATTACTATATTTGTACTAATGGCCTATGGATGTTCATTACTATGACATAGCTAAATTATTTTAATATTAAGGAAGTGTTCTTTCTATACTCATGGCTTATGGATGGTAGTATTTATGACATAGCTAAATAGTTTTTGTATCAAGGAAGTTTATTTTTTGTAGTTTGTAATTTAGTGCTATTCTTTTTGCTCTTCAAGTAATTAATTCTCTCAGCCCATGCAAATTTGAGATATACTATGTATACTTTATTATCAATGATAGATATGTGTGTATGTGTGTGTGTGTGTGTGGGGGGGTGTTGGGGGGGTTGCTTATGGATATTTTTATTTGTGACATAGGTAGTTTTCTTTTTATAGTCAATAATTTAGTGATATTCCTATTCTTCTCTAATTTTTTAGCCCATGTAGTTTAGCGATATTAAGGGACTTTGTATTTTCATAATGTTTACATATTGAAAAAAAGTATGTACTTTCATATATTAGAAACATACATACCCAACATAAGTACAACCACCAATAATATGCAAACAATTTGTAGTAGCTTAAAAAATATATTTCTAACACATAGGTACCAGTTTAGTAGATTTGTTATCATCAATTTATCTGCTTGTAGTTAATGGTTGATGGATGTTGTTACTTCAGATCTATCCTTTTCTTTTATCAAATTACCACTTATAGGACTCCACACTTTGTACTTGGTTACTACTATGGTATGTTAATACTATATATTTTTATGGTTTTATTCCTCATTATCTTTGATAGAATTTTAGTTAGTATTGTATGATCAAAAACTAGAATGAATATAGTTCTTAAAATGATATCATAAATGGCTAATAGAAATTATATTCATGTAACAGGATTTAAAATCATCCAAGTATTTATCAATGGTTTTTTTCATTGTTCTTTAAGTAAAATCAGATCTTAAAATCACATATTTGAGGATTATATCATGGGTTTCTTGTCCAAGCATCCCAATAGAAATGGAGGTATCTATATCATGAAGTTATGTTTAAAGTATATATATTTTGTAGATTAATTTTTTAGCAACATAGTTATAAAATGCAATGTTCTAAAAAATAAAATAGCTTTTTTTCACTATTTTACATCCATAGAACCTTCTAATATGAAAAAGAAAATGAGATTCCAAATGAAAAATGAATATATTCTGACATATTTTATTCAACTATCTAATGTGTCTATCTTTTTTAGAATCTCTAATATAAATTAGAGACTAGGTATTTTATCCAAGCTTGCTTGTTCGAGCAACCCATTCTTCCAGTATGTTCCATTCTTGAAAATGCTTGAGAAAATCATATATATTTTTACTAGATACACTATTGATGAGACGTGATATCGCATGCACCGCGAAATCACGGCTGTCGCAATATCGCATCCCATGCGATATCATGTACATGATATCGCGTTGTTCCTTGCAATATCGTGTATGGGATATTACAGTCCGCCGCCAAATCTATAAATAAGAGGCGGCACTTCCCTCATTTCTCATCCTAAGCTTAAAATAGGGAAACTCTAGCAATTTGATCACTCCAGAGATAGAATATTTTCCATGTGCCCGCAGTAGGAGTCCCAGCAGCTTTGTACCTGAACATAAGCTGTGTACGGCAATAAAGACAAGCTTTGTGCATAAACCTTGCAGTGCATGGAATAGGATTTATTACCTATTATTTCTTACATGTTATTTATTACATGCATTAGCACGGCATGAGTACGACTTGATTACGAGCATTGACGAATGTGTACAGCTAATCAAGGAATCGGATACTCATCACGATTAGTCTCTCTCACCCTCAACTCCTAGAATGCGGAATGAGTATGACTTAATTACGAGCATCTACGGGTGTGTACGGCTAGTCAACGAATCGTCCTCTCATTACGTTTAGGCTAGTTAAGTGCCTCAGTACAACCACTTCGAGCACGTGCATTACGTGTGGTGATCCCAGTAACGATTAGCATTTGGGAGCCACAATTGCATGGTTCAGGGTGTGTACGGTAAGTGGGAACAGATGCTGACACTAGTTAATCTAGACTTAGTCATTAGTTAGAGTTAGTTAGCTTTCTCAACCCTTCGCTCTTAGCATAGAAAACATAAAACCATAAAAATCATATACCTCGGACTTACTTAACCATACACCGTGACAACAACAAGTAAGTTTGGGAAGACAACGAATGATTAACCCCATGTGTTCCATGGGGTGTTTAGGCATTTAGTCTGCAGAGTTCGATTGGATCGCGCGTGCTATGCTTGTTTTGTATGGTTGAGTGTAGGGGTACCTCTCCATTCATCATTGGCACCGTTGCCAGNCAAGTCCTAAACAATATAAGATGACATATACTCATCCCGATGAGTATATTCCTAATTTTACTTTTATTCTCCATCAGGAAGAACAGCTGCAGTGGAGATATTTGCAAGGTAACATTGTGTTACCCCCAGATCGATCAATCTCTCACATGCTTTTCCATGCCTTGGCATAGATAGGCATGACCGAGCTATATGCTGAATACATTGCGAAGGACTTTGACATGAGGGATTATTATCCCACAGATACCCAACGTATGAGAGACTTAAGGCAAGAGAGTCAACATGCACTATTGAAGGGCAAGGTCCCACACGTCCTTAGCGAAATAGGAGATGAGGAACCCCTTATCACAAGTTCTTTAACAAAATATGTTCCCCCTCCTAACGATGATGAGGAGGTTGGGTATCAGAACCTATGATCAACAATACATATCCCTGGTTCTGATGCCGTGAACACCAACTATTCACAGAGGGAACAACCACTTATGCTAAGGATGGGCACTTTACCACAATTGGGGTCGTAGCAGCTGAAGAGAAGGCAAGAAACATCATCATGGTGATGGTTCCCCTTCTTCACATCACTCATCCTCTCCTTCCACATCTGGGCATAGCCACCATGAACATAAAGGTGAGGATAAAAGTAAGAAGGATGAAAGAGACAATCATGATGAGTCCCTACTCGCAACTTGAAGTATGCTTAACATAACAGAGGTAGTTAGGATTCCCACAAGGCATTTAAAGGATAGTTGAATTAAGCGCTTAGACATGAATAACATCCCATGATTTGAAGGGGGATATAGTGCTGATCCACAAAACCATTTACGGGCATTCCACAATGCCTGTGCCTTGTAGAATATAGAAAATGAGTGGCAAAAACTTAAGTTGTTCCCAAGGACACTCACCAAAGAAGCAGAGAGCTGGTACCAGTCCTTAGAACCAGAAACCATTAGGAGGTGGAGTATGATGCTAAAACTATTCAACAAGAAGTATCAAACGTACTCTAGAGTGTCTAATTTGTGTAAGCAAATCCAAGGCTAGAAGCAAGGTACACACGAACCCTTGGATGCTGCCATA
>MNCI01030796.1:86292-98686 GCA_015680685.1 Gnetum montanum | reverse complement strand
CGAGAGCAACTTTGACTAGGTTGCAGTAATGTTGTCTGGAAGGTCGAAGACATTCAAAAGTGGTTGCCCAGTTCCTACTAGTTGGTCCAACAACTCCTCATGTTGGGCTACATCAATCTTGCTACACGAAGTTCCAACAGATGCCTGTACATCTTGTAGTCCATGAACATCTAGTACAGGTGCTGCCGATGCATTGAAGATCGTAGCAATTGTGTTAGCAACCACTTCAGCCACAGTCTACTGTCCTTGGTGCTACATCACCAAGACTATTGCCCCCTGACCATACTCCAAGTGTACCGAAAAGGTGGCATCATTCCTAGAGATTTCGGGAAATAGTTGATGTGTGGATACTATCACCTCTTGAACACTAGGATCTATTCATGCAGGTACTTGTGTCTAGGCTGCAAAGAACATCGGCCCTCCCCTTTCAAGCAAGTTGAGTGATCGAGCCACTTCCTCCAGGTGGCTTATGGTAGGACGATAGACCAAAGGGTATTCTCCTCCACCGGTCCTACCAGATTGCTCTTGTTGGCTCAAGAGAATTTCCTGGATTTCGTACATGTGTTCTTCTATGGTTTGCGAACCCAGCTGTGTTGTTCGTGCAGGTGGTGGAGGTGGTTGCTGCTCCTCCTCTATCTGTGTGGTGGCAAGAGTTTTATCTTTTATCATTTCCTACCAAGAGGCAATTGGGGCATGTCAGATTACATCATTGGAATATCATACTATCCCTGCCCATTTGCACAACTTTCGGATTAAGCAGGGAAAGGGGAGAGCCCGTCTTCGACATTCGCTCTCAGCGAACCTCTTTTCGATCTCCAAGAAAAACAGCTATGGAAGACTCATTGGGAATTTCCCACTCAAGGCAGCACACACACGGGCAGATAAGGCTGTGATTTTACTAGGTCTTACCATTAGGTTCAGGTGGTAAGACACGATCTTTGAGTACACTCTCTTCATCATGGTTAGAGAGCTGAATTCCTTGCGCTTTACCCTGTAGCACCATTTGGTCCATTTCGCCTTTACCTCTAGATTGGCTTGCTTTGGGATTTTCACCACATCTGCCCCGGTCTTGGGCAACCCTAAAGACTATGCTATCGCCTTCGAAGAGTAAGAGACATAAATGTCTTTGATTCATACTCTAGACCCTAGTTGCCAATTCATCCAGAAGAGGTAGGTCTCTTCTAAGTACCATTCACCNGGTGATGCCTATGTGTAATTAATTAATTAATTAATCAGTTAGTTAGTTATGAAAATTTTGGCTCTAACCCATAAATTAACACTCCGAGAGACTTAAAGGAATGCCTGTGCCAATAACATAGCTTGGTCAAACTAAGAAGGTGTATAAGGACCATCTTGAGCTACTTATGCATGGTCTAACAGGAGGTTATGTTTGATTGTAGATGGCACCCAAGGGACGAAGGACCATCACAACCAAGGGACAAGCATCCATGCACAAGAAGGGGATGAGGAGTGCAACCGCCAGAGCACANTTGTGATGGTCCTTCGTCCCTTGGGTGCCATCTACAATCAAACATAACCTCCCGTTAGACCATGCATAAGTAGCTCAAGATGGTCCTTATACACCTTCTTAGTTTGACCAAGCTATGTTATTGGCACAGGCATTCCTTTAAGTCTCTCGGAGTGTTAATTTATGGGTTAGAGCCAAAATTTTCGTAACTAACTAACTGATTAATTAATTAATTAATTACACATAGGCATCACCCCCCCATGATTGAGAGCATACCTTCGATTACTTAAAAGGGCAAGGATCAGTTGATGTGGACACGCAATGGAATGTAGGTGCATTGGGAAGGGAGGCAGAAAAAATTAGCAAAATCTCCCCTCAATTTGGATCCCAAATGATGAAAATATGAAGCACAGGGGCCCTATATATAGGGATTAGGTGCTGCATCGATGGGGCCGCGTATACGCAGGGGGCTGCGTATACGGGACCCCGTATACGCAGGGGTGTGCACCCATTGACCAGCATTGACCAACCCAGAAAAAGCTTGAAATGATGAATTTGAAATGCCAAATTGGGACAATTGAAGCATGTGAGAGGCCTAGACATGGCTGAGGACAGGAGAAGGGAAATCAGGGCTCGCAAGAGAATAAAAAACAAGAGAACGTAACTCAAAAGAACTCCATGGGAATGAAATCGAGTGATGGGACCCTGAAAATAGTCAACCTCAAAATCCAAAGGATGGGAGACTTAACAAGAGGAATCAAGAATATGTGGGTGGGTCCTCCCCATAGCAGGCAATAGCCATAGTAGCCCCTACATACCCTCAACACCAGGGTCCATGGGACCCGGGGCCAAGAAATGGTGGTCGCGAGTTAACACTCCTATCCAAAAGAGCCCACCAAGGCATGAGAAGCCCATGGAAACCATGATGGACTTCCGCAACATAAGATAGGCAATGAGGTGAGTGATGGAGGGAATTGGGTGAAGAGAGAGAGAGAGACAAGGAAATGGAATTTTGATCATCAGTCTCATGAAACCCCATGTGCAGTTGTGGTTAAGTGACCCGGTAGAACCATTCCTAAGTTCAGACCCAAAACCATCCACATTTAGTGACATCGCAGCAATAGACGAAGTCCCAGCCATCCCCCAAGGAATAAGGAATGCGCCCATAGAGAATCACCACTCCAACAAGCGTGATAGGAAGGAAGTGAAATAGATGAAGTTAGAGGGGACCAAGGAAGTCCCATAACTAGTGCTTGTGGCCCATGAGAGGTGGTCTAAGGGGGGGTGTGCTTTGAATTTTCACATAGTGATTTGTTTTCTCTTTTTTTTTTCTTTTTCAGGGGAACCACACTATGCAAAGACCCATGCGTGTTCGCATGCATTCGACCAAGGGGTGTGCTTTGAATTCTCATGTTTATTTATTTTCTTTTGTCTTCTTTTTCTTCTCTTTTTTTTTGAAATTTTTGATGAGGACCACACCATGCAAGGTCAAACTGCCCAAAAGCTTCCTTAGAGAGAAGGACATGAAGTGGTAGGAAATCTGTAAGGACATACCAGCAACCCAGGGGATAGAACAGAGTGATGAATATTTCATTCCCCTTGAGGTCACACCCAATTCAAACCATTGGATCATCCTCGAGTCTAGGAACTACACAAGCCATAAATTAATTATAGTGTTTTTAAGTGAAGGAGTTGCATGTTTGCAACAGAAGGAAAACCATGGAGTGGATGAATGGGTGGATGACATGAACTCACTACCAATGTTATGAGTGGAAAATATATGTAAAGTCCAAAGACAACCATGCAAGTGCAGGAACCAGACAACTAGGTGGACTAGTGTACATTACCCATCGCAACGAAAAACCATCTGTGCCAGACATCCGAAGACAATAAGATGACATATTAGAAATTATGTGAAAATGAAACACACACAAAGAAATGGAAAATAATTAAAGAAAGAAAAAAATGTACAAAGAATTGGCAAACGTATGAACGATGTTGAAAAACAAAAAGTGTAAAACAAAAAAATTGCAAAATAGTGAGGGTGTGTAGTGGAATGGATCAGCAGGGATGACGGTCTCCCCCATGATTAGGTGGAAAGGAGAAGATGCAAAAAATGAAGCAAGGTTGTCCTGGTGATGACAAGGTGGTATCCTTGGTTAGGTGGAGCCCATGGAAAGGTTTGAGTTCCAAGGTCTCGTGTTTGAAGCTCTCAAGGATGTGCAAATTTCCCCATTCACCATGGGCATCAACAATGGACATTTGTTGATGAAGCTTTTCCAAATCATCTAGGTTGTCTACATAGGCACGTACAAACCCCTCAGATGGTTCCATGCACAATGTACTATTAGCAGGATTAGCTGTCAACCATTGGGTGCCTTCTTGAGTTGTGGCTGTTTCATACAGGCATTGTCGAACTTATGATTCTTTGATACACTGACTGCATGCTTGAATGGATGTCTACATGGCAGACCATATTTGCTGCACATAGTTGCACCCTGAGTCACTGTACGAAATGCATGGAACGCGCTTCTTCTCAATCTTTCCAGAAGGATTTTCCTTTGAAATTTCAAGGGAAATTTCTCGGAGTCCTATTTTTGCATCCACTGTGCTCAACCATGCCATTCTCATTATGATTGGGAAGTTCCCTTTGCAATTTTCAACACTGATGACAAGGAAATTAGCAGGATAGGACCACCCACAAACGGTGGTCACCATGTCCTCCACCACTCCCAAGGGAACAATGATGGACTGATTTGTCAATTCAAGCCTAATGTTGCTCTTCTTTAGCGAGGGAAAGTTCTAGTTCTTGTACATGTCATGAGAGATCAAATTGACCCCTGACCCTGAATCCAAAAGAGCTTTACAGGACTCATTTCCTGCCACCTGACGATGGATGAGGAGACTTCCCAAATTAGTCAATTTCTAGGGAAGGTGACTTGCTTTTATCCAATCGGTCATGACGTGTGTGAGCATGACCTTTTGGACATTGGAGTGTGGTGGGCTTGAAGGCTGATTGAGCAGTGGAATAGTGGAGGTGGTTTGAGATTCAGAGGCACCAGCCACTGGTGGGTGCGAGGGTGTGCATACATGATTGGGCCAAAAGAAGGGATGTTTCCATGGCTTGACTTTCGGTCCACTCGGTTGAGGAGTCGATTGTATGTTAACAGCCCTCGCAGCATTACGTTGCTATGGCTATGGTGGTATTTCCCCTGCATAGGTCGAGCAGGTGGCAGCTGAGTGGGATGTTGTGGAAGAGTGGCAGGAGAAGGTGATGGAGGATAGTATAGATGTGAGCTTTCCCCCCTGGGTGATGTAGATTGTGGTCTAAAATATTCTTGGGGATGGTAATAATTTTGAAAAGCAACATGGCTGGAAGAGTCCCATGGAGAGACTGGTTGCTGAACGTAGTATGCATAGGGATCTGGCTATTTGTAAGGGTACTGCTACTTTGGAGGTGGAATTCCCCATGTTTGTAGGTGCTGCTACTATTGGAAGTATTCATACAGTTGCGATGGCGCTCCACTTGGATAGTATCCTTGCTACTGGTGGAACTACCTTGGGTTTCCTTGTGGGTAAGGCAACCTCTAGGGTGTTTGCCTCTTTGCCAAGCAAGGGTTCAATGCGTACACCACAGACTCTTGAAGATGTGACATCATAGGGCAACATCCTTTAGGATGTTCATATTGGCATATGCCACATTTTTCATCCTCCTCGGTGTCAGAGTCTGCAACCTGCTCTACTACAGCAACTTTGTCCTTACCCTTTTATTGGGCACGTTCATCTTCCTTCTTCTTGCGTCGATCTTGGTCATTACCTTGTTCTCTAGATGCTTCTACAATTTTTAGCACACTTTGGAATTTTTCATCCAAAGAGTCCCACATCTTATCAACCTTCGTCAATATTTTAGATGCAAACTTTTACAAAGGCAAAGTCTTTTGGTTCACCGCTGCTTTCAGTGGTGATTCCTCCTCCTCATCACAAAATCAGACTTTCCTTTTTCAAAGGGAAGGATCCCGGTTGAATTCTTGTGCACTCTCCTTCTTTCTAAGTTCTCCTTCCTCTTTGGCTACATGTTCAATGAGGCACTACAATTGATGGGCCCTTAGCTCTGATAGTCATCCCTGGGCATACACGCCAAGGGTCTTTCATGTTTCAAAATGGAGTCCATTAATGATATGGCGAAGCTGTGCCTGTTGAGAGTAGCCATGGCCAAGGCACTGATGTAGCAGTGAATAATATCTGCTCATGGCTGCATCCAAAGGCTCATGATTGCCTTGTTTCCACCCTTGGATCTGACATCTCAAGTTCACCACTCTGGTGTACGTTTGATACTTATCATTAAAAATTTCAAGCATCGTACTCCATCTTCTGATTGATTCTAGCTCCAAGGACCAGTACTAGTTTTCTGCTTCCTTGATGAGTGTGTGAGGGAACAACTTCAGCCTCTGCCAATCATTATCAATGTTTTACAGGGTGTAGGTGTCATGGAACACCTGCAGGTGAGTCTGGGGATCACAGTTGTATCCCCCTTCAAATCTGGGGATGTTGTTCATATCAACGCGCTTGATCCGACTATCCTTTACATGCCTACTAGGGATCTGAATTACCTTGGAAATCTAGATCATGCTCCGAGTAGCCAACAATGGCTCATTTGAGTCATAGTCCTGCTGAGGACCATGATGTCTGTGACGATTCTGGCTACCCCTCCTTTCATGCTGGCGAGCATCGCATGATTGATCGTGCATTTCCTCATGTTGTCCCTTTCGAACCTTTTTACCATCATCCTTTCACTCCTTTCTATCCCAATTACGATCTGAGCCTGAGATGGATGAAGGTGTAGGAGAGCGAGAGGATGGAGAAGAAGGAGAGGTATCGCCACTGTTCTGGTGTTGATCTCCCCCTCTACCTTGATGATGACCTTAATCATATTGTCCATCCTTGCTATGTGACCCTCCATCCCCTTGAGGATCATGGTCACTTAGAGGCTTGTTCTGAATGATGGACTGGAGGGCCTACTACCCCAAGGGAAGTTCAGTCAAATGGGTATCATGAAAGATGGGATCCTCATCGTCCTGCAGCCCTTGCGAGAATAAGGGGTTACTGAATTTTTTTCCTTCAGATGTTCATATATATCTGCCTACTGCTGGTCTCATGCTCATTGAGCCTTAGTGGGATGATAGTCCCAGTAGTCATGGTCCTCCATGACATACTCCACTCCACGGTCCTGGATGCCTAATCTGCCAATATTGTGAAATAGCATCACAGGAGCCAATCGGTCGGGTGGTAGCACGATGTTGCTCTCCATGTCCCGCCATCGTAGATGCTCATCCTGATGTAGGATGAAAGTGAAGTCAGGGACATAATCATCAGGATGCTTGTACACGACTCGACATTCTTGTGGCACTGGTGGGTTGGATACCTCCCTCATGTGAGAAGACATATTGGATGGTAGATGGTCCATGTAATCAGTGTACCTTGCTATTTATTTTTAATTCACCTAGCATGCATAAATGTTTCTATCATGGGTCTGTTCCAATCACTTGAATGATAATTTCACTAAGGTTAGATGATGCATGTAAGACTAATAGTCCCCAGCAACAGTGCCAATGATGAGCGGCTAGTTACCCATACGCCCAACCATACAAATCACGGGTGTTCACACGCGACTCGGTCGAATTCCGTAGACTGTAAGCACTTAACATACACCAGACCCTAACCAGTGAAAACTTGGGTTAGAACGGTCATTGTCTTTCTAATCTCACTTGTGATTTTTTGGTTATGATGATTAAGTGAGACTAAGGCTAATGATTTTTATAGCTTTTTACTTATCTTTTGGTGGCTAATTATCTTGGAAAGTAAGGCTAGAATATTAATTAATCTAAAATTATCTTAATCTAAATCTTAACTACTCCTAACATAAGTATTCGATCCCATCTTTTGAGCATGTTCTAAGCATCCCCTAGACACTACTGGGTTACCAGATGTTAAGCGTCACTGGGTTACCAAGTGTTGGGTTACGTTCGAGATGGTCATACTTATGGTATTTACGATCTTATGAGAGATAGAGAGAGAAAGTGATTAAAATATTAATAACATAAACTTAAGTAACTACCAAAGCATAAACATATTAAACTAATGAATGCAATAAAATGGCTAAGTCCAAATGTTGCAAGGAATGCTTGAAGAGTTCATATTTATTGCCATCACGCTAATGGGCTTAAATACATCAACACTCAAATAAAGAGCTGATCACTTTTCTTACACCTGCTGTGGATACTTGGAAAATATTCTATCTCCCACAAGAACAAACTACAAGAGCTTCGCTATAACTAATTAAAAGGTAGCTAAATGAGACGGAAAGCCCTCTTATTTATAGGCCAAAATAGGCTCTGCATAAACAGGGCCATGTCGATGCATGAAAGGCTACGTCGATGGGGCCGCGTAGATGCAGCCCCATATATGTAGCATAGTCGATGCATCGACTTAATGACACTTCATCAGGAATACACCTCTAAACAAGCAAGAAACCCTTAGAAGGGAACAAGTAACATAATAGCTTCTTAAGAAGAGTGAATACACCTCAAGGAGAACTTATAAACTCTGAACAAGGACTTAGCAAACAAGTACATAAGCAACCCTATAGATATCATCAATGGAAGGGGTGATGATGTATCTATAAAGGGCACCTCACCCCCAAATCCCTGACAATTTGGTACAAAGTTTGACAAGGCACCACACTAGAAATATCCAATCTTGGCTACCTACATATCTGTGACCATCACAGAATTAGGGCCATGTAGTTCTCCATGTGAGGATAGTATGAAGAGGACTTAGAGAGGGAAGTAATAGGATAGAGTCCTATTGCAAGCTTGGTATGGATAAGATGGGATAGGTTTTCTAACACTTCAGTACCACTCAAGGGCACATCAAAGTGTTCCATGGCCCCTAAACAATGGGAAGAGACTAGGAGAACCTCCATCCTAGGAGCTTTCTTATAATCCTCCCTCTCAGAAAAGAAGCGACATCCTCGAAGTAGAGCCTAGGATAAGTTTCGAGAGTACACTTCAAGTATGGGTTTGGAGCTCTTTCAATTTCAAGGATTCCCTAAACTCAACTGATGCTAGGCTTAAAGGAAGGTACTAACCCCAACACCTAACAAGATGAATAAGTCCAACCCAAAGGGCCAATGTCTCTAAGGCATCTCCTAGATCTGTCCCTTATCAGGTTTAGAGACTTGTCTTCCTACATAGACCCATACCTATGTAAGAAGACGCGCTCTTCTTCCACAATTTCAACTAAGTTCCATCTTAAATGGCTTTTCAACATCCATCGATTTCATTTTTTTTATCATTGATTTTGAAGGCTCACCAGGATCACATTCAACCTTGATGATGGACTTGGGAAACCATAACTAAAAGAGAGGACATGCTCCAAAAGAGCCATGTCTCTGCAAGCAACTCAAGCTTGCCAGAATTCTAGGTACATCTTTTGACATCAAGACCCATGGGATCTTGCTAGTCTAGCCATCAATAGGCTAGATCACCATGACCATACCATCCACATATTTTCTTTCTTTTTCCCACACCAACATCTATTTAGGCTAGTAGGAGGGGAGTTGAGCATGATCTCCCTTCAAAACAAGGCTCAAACATAGATCTCTTAAATCTAACCTTACCATCCACAAATTCACTAGCACTGAAACCCTCGTTCACAACATCCAACATAATATCTCATATTCACAACAAGGGAGAAGATCCAAAATTTGTTTGGAAAACTTTTCCAATAGACTATCATAACATCCTAACCTAGTCTATCATCAGTATCCTTTGATCTTGTCCAGCATCAAGATTGCTAGCCCAACTGCTTAAACAAGTGGAGGATGCGTTGGGCAACCAACCCTAAGGCAATCCTCCATACACATATTTCATGCCACCCACTACCACATGGTCCATTACAATTGCTATATCTTGTTAATGGGAAAGGATCAATTGCACTCGCATCTTATATTTTATCCTTCCCACAAGCACCATTTTATGAATGCTTAGTTCAAGGAAGCATTTAGAATCACCTCTGAGGAAAAAAAATATCATAAATTTTCTAGGAAACATCTAGGTTCCTAGAATCTAAATTTTTCCTACCATGCCAAGAATGATCGCAATTCCTGATCATCATATCTCATTGGATTTTTGAACCAGAAGGGAAGATCCTATTTGGAAGGTTCCTTGCATAAGCAAGGAGAGCAACCCAAGTGCACTATAGTCATGGTACATACAAAAGTGGTCCACATAACCAACACAACCATATTGTCCAACCACTACTAGTTCATGCAAGACATAGATTTTTAGGTCTTACCCACATTCAATTCCACCTCAAAGCTCAACTTGAAAAGCCAAAGAGTTCATCCCCCAAACTTTCACAGAGAGGGGTTCTATTTCACCATAGGAGGTCTAAGTTTTTATTTCATATACACCAATGCATCCCATTTACAACAATTTTGCTACATAAGGCCACACCATTACCTATTACCATTGGACCCAATCAACAAAATCAAGAGTCATCAAGAATAGTTTTCCCATAGGAGGACTAGGTACTTGAGACAATTTTAAATTACAACAAATGGGAATCAACATCATCAACTACCAACTCAAAACAATCCATGATTCATCCTATCGAACCCCAACAAGGAAGTCCCTTCGAAGCCCCAAAATGAAAAGAAAGTACATGAGATCACAACTTACTTATAAGAAAAGAGGTATATGCATCAAGTCTACGTCAACCACATGGTCTCACAAAAGAGATTCATGAACTTGAATATGGTAATAATATCCTATCTCTAAAAACTAACCCTAAGAGTTCAAGCACTTGGGACTATTGCTTGGAACAAGTAACAAACATCAACTACTTTGGAATCCCATCTAGAAGAACAATTATCTTGATACAAATTGCATTGTTCTATTAGAAACTAGAGAAGCTATCCATCATAATGGAGAATGGCCATGCCATGTGGCTAGAGGTTCACTATGTAATAGAGTGATTGATCATGCTATTCCACCAGAGAGGTTGGAACACTAAAATAATCAAAGATATACCAAAGAGATGGGGTGATCCACCATAGTCCATAAAATCACCATAAGCCCCAAGTCATGAGAGTGCAGGCTCAAGTGTTTTTTCAGCCCATAGAGGTCCATCATGTAGGGCCTCCAAGAGAAATCAATGATTTGTATAACTATAACACCAATTTTTTCAAGGATGGACCACCATCCCAATGATTGCAAGAACTATCCAAGGATCACATCCAACCATGGGAGAGGGAGTTTAGGTACTAATACCTAGAACTCAGCTCCACCTCATAGCCAGTCATGACAACATCACCTTTGATTTGAATATTCAGTCTACCATTGCAATTTACATAGCCACTACAAACCACCTGATATCAAGATCAAGTTCATTGAATTTTTTTTGAATTTTAGTCTACATTTCACCATCAATCACATGTGAATAAGATTTTTTCCAATTAAGGAACCCAAAAGGAAGAATTCCACAACTTATCTTGTCTAAGAACAACCACCAAAGGATATACCATCAAGGCATTCCAAGATCACCATGAATACAAAGCATCCATTCAAGATCACCATGGGCAAGAACATGCCATGGCCTTCTTATCACAATATTATTTACAAAAAAAAAAATAGGATCTACCATAGAGCTTTCAAAAGAGCTTATATTAGGGAATAAAGGACATGTTCAAAATATAGAGAGAAGGTGCTTCAAGGATAAGCACATGGAGATCTTGTACATCAAGTCTGGCCTTGTCATAGGGTGTGGCACATGCCTACAATAAGAGGACAACCAATTCACATAGGGAAACAATATCTAGCACTTTTGTGTGCATGATCTGTTGAGACTGAATACAACATAACATTAGAATATTACATACTCAAAGGTAGGGATACATTTGATAAGCATAATACATGACATTTGGGAATGCTACCCATGCCTAGGAGGCTATAGGACAAACTACCTAAGTTCATCCTAAACTAAAGGGTTTAGGCCACCAAGAGCAATACCAAAGCTTCATCATGTTGTTCTAAGAAAATCTTGTTTTGATCTCTGCACATACAAGAAGAACTATAGCATTGCACCCATTGCAAGACTACCATTGAAAGAAAAAAATTGAGACACAAACATAATGATCAAACAATGTAGAATGCCATCTGAGAATCCATCACCTACCACAGTGGGACCTCAAGGCATTGGCCATTCCTCAGTATTTGACATGACCAAGGATACTATTCTATGCCATCTGCTAACCCAATATTTGTAGGATTGAAGATAGACCACCATCCTTTGTTAGTGCCTACCCAACACTGAGAGGTAAACAAATCATGATATACTGGCTACTCCATCATAACAAGGGTACTGATAAATCCACAACCTAGTTTTGGGATTCCAAGACTATGTAACTAATTCATGAAGGTCTCAAGATCATGTATCTTCTCCATAAACATAGTGCTCATAGAATCAACTAAGGTCAACACTATTTGCATCTTTTTGCCTATGCTACCTATAAGAATGAGACAATACCTCAAAAATAGAGGAGTTAGTAGGAACATGATTAGCACATCAGCCTCATATACAACCATCAAGAATGATCACACAACAAAGATATATCAATCTCACAATACCATAAAGGGCAATACCTAAATAATAGGCATATAGATCAATCATGCAAAAATTAATGGGTCAATTAGATACACTCACACAAAAGAATTTATCATGAGGCACACAAAGAAAGAGAACTAAAAAACTCTCAAAATTCCAAAGATTCACATATAGCAAACATTCCCATCCACTAATATTTTTTCCACTAGGATTAAAATCTCAACATATTCACAAGAGGCATGGACACTAGAAAAAATCATT
>MNCI01030796.1:59335-76687 GCA_015680685.1 Gnetum montanum | reverse complement strand
ATCTTAACATGAGATGGACCTGGTAAAGCTTTAAATTAAGCTAAATCTTGCATAGGGATCATAACTATTTCTTCTCTTTTTGGCATTGCTATATTTTCTTCAGTATTCAAGTTCAGCTATTTTTCTAATTGTATAGCTTCACTAAAGTAGTTATTTAGTGTAGCTACGTTTGAAGTTCTCCTTAACCAAATTGAAATGTTGGGGTTGACAGCCTTAAGATAAGTTTCCTTAAGCATTTCTTCTGATGGCCTATATTGTCTTTGAAAGAGTCCATAAATTCGTTGAAACTTGATATTAAAATCTCTAATTGACTCTTTAACTTCTTGCTTAGCTTGTATCAGCCCACAGTATAATTGTTGTTGATCTAATTGATTACCAAACTAGGCTAAGAAAAGATTCTTGATGTCATCCCAACTTGTAATACTATTACTTGGTAAGTTCGAATACCAAATCTGAGCCATATCCTTTAGATTTGATACAAACAACCTACAAGCTTGATCTTGATGTTGAATATTTGCATGAGCTAAAGCTAACTCAAAAACGTGAATATATTCTTCAGCTAAATAAGCTTTTCCAGGAATGAAAGGCTCAGGAAAATATTTGTAAACTACCTTAGGAATATCATTGTAATTTTGAAATCCTAATGGTGTAACTCCTTGCCACGGGTTTGCCATCCTATTCCTTTGAATAATTGAACTCTTAGACTTTCTAGATCTTCTCTTATGAATCAATAATCCAGATATAATGGGTGATCTCTCAATCTTCTAGTTTTCACTCCAATACTTGTTCCCAATTTAAAAACTTTCTTTTGTTCTTCTTCTGATGAAGAATCAGTCTTAGAATCTAGAATATCTTTTGAAACTTTTAAACTTTCCAAACTATCAATCTTCTTGCTCATGAACTGAAAATAGTGTTTCTTAAGCCTTTATAGTAACAAAGATTGTTGATATGTTTATAAGGCTTATGAACCTAGAGGCTGAATTTTCAGCCCTCCTTCTAGTGCCAAAAGAACTGTTGGCGACTGTTTGGGACACGACCACCAACGAGTGTCCTCAAATAGGATTTAGGTGCCTGCTAGTCTCTGGCAACACCAAGGCCCAGATACCTCCAAATAAACTCAGTAGTTAATGTGAGTATGTATGTGTGCTGTTGCGGCGTGCGGTTGTGTGAAATGTAATGATTGCGTTGTGTGTAAACTACAAATGACTTACTTTAAAGAGATTCAGCCAACTTTGCCAAATACTGTGAGTTGTTGAAAGTTTCCTATTTTGTTCAACTACCTAGTCTATGCGATCCTTATAATACCTACTTGTAACAAATAAGATCTTGCAAAAAACATTTGAGCATAACTTCGTAAATCTACTCCTAATTTTCCCTAGAGAAAGAGATAGTTCCACAAGAAAACTAGAAATAGAGCAAGATTTGATGGAAATAGATTGAAAAGAAAGGAAAGAAGATTTGTGTAGACCTCAAATATTTAAACAAGGTAAAATGACATGAGTAAACACTTCACAATAAAGCTATTCCAAATTCAATATCTATGAATTGTTCAAACTTCCAAGGTTCAAATAAGCAATTTCTTCAAGACAATCCTACTATGCTATCAAAAATTCCTGCGTAAACTACCACGTACAAGACTCCATTTTGACTAAATAATAGATGTCAATGATTGCATTCAAACAGAACCTTTGAAAGACTTGAGAATTTCTGATTGAAATACCACGAAAATTCACTTTAAAGATAAAAAGAAGCTATTCTGGTCCCATCAAAATACCAAAGATTTTTTGAACCCTCTTGACTACTGAATTGTTCAAGGGCATGACTACAAGCAGAGGCTCTCTTACAACAATCCCAATAGCAGTTCCTATATGTTGCACAATAACAATTTACTACTAAAATGCTCTTAAGGCTTTTAAACACAAGCGCTTCTATGGAAAAATTTTAATAGAAATTTTCAATCGTGCAACAAGAACAATAAGAGCAATCTAAAAATCCCAAAATTACTTGCCAAGGATGATACTATCTAAACCACTAGCTAAACAATTTAAACAAAACAAAATAAAACATAACTCACAGGACTATGACAAAGAGGCTGAAATCTTTCCTTTAGCAAGCCATCTTACAAGCAATCATCTTTACAAATCTTCTTTACAAATGCTCTTCTCAAGACCCCTAAGTGTGTCTTCAAGTAAGAGCCTAAGTGCTAGCTAATAGCTTTTCAAAGTATGATCTCCAAAAATGTGATGTATGAGACCTCCCACCAAAAAGTCCTTCTTCTCCTTGACCCCTGAAGCCTTTTTATTGGGTTCCAAGGTAGGTAGGAAGTTACATATTCAAAAATATCTTACCTAACTTCTCTCCCAAGTAACTTGCCCAACAAGTTAGGGATTATTAACTTAGGAAGTTAGGAAGTTAGGAGATAAATATTGCTTTTGAAAAATAAATCTAATAATTTCATATAATTGTTTACAATTATAGCTTTAATAGCCTTTCATTTTTTACTTATTTTAAAATTTTGAAGAATGCTTATTGAAGTTCTTAGTGATTTTATAAACAAGGTGATAACATAATATCTACCTTGGCATAAATGTTGCTGGTACCTTAATCCTAAATAATTCATGTGCACTTTCACCTATATGAAAATGGTTGGAAAATTCAAATTTGAAATATCAAGCCCGAATGTGAAGGCGCCAGGCTTGGAACTGCCAGCAACTAATTCAAATTATCTTGCCCTACCGAAAATCATTACCAACAACTGCCATGACGGGAGAAGGCTCAGCCACCGTATTAGGAAATGTCGCCCTGTGTCCCGTAAGATTTTGTAACCATTCTAACCTTTGCCTCTCATAAGTGCTCTTCCAGTTTTGATGATTATACAGAAATTTTGCAAGGTGTTTTATCCTTGAACAGAGCAAATTCGTATCCGCCACTGCCGCCGTCGAAGCCGGCGTTGTCGCGCTTCAAGGAGAAGCTTCCGCTGGATCTGTGAAACCTGGAACTGCCACCGCCCTCGGTGTACGCGGACAAGGCATCTTTGGGTCGATCAAACCCTCGGTCACACCTAGAAACCCTATCAATCTCGGATGAGGTGAAGACTTGTTGACAGTTGCTTTATGTTACTTGTCCCTTTACTCGCTGGCTGCGCCTCCCTCTGTCGGATCTACGCCAAATCCAAGGTTGTAGCTGTCACGCACGCGACAGAGGCTTCTCTTCTGCCCACCGCTAACCTTTCATCCGCCATTGGGCATCCTCCCGCTACTGGCCATCTATCCTCCGCTCGTAGGTTCTGGAAGTATTCCTTGAGAATCCGGAGCCATTTCTGGCGATGCTGGTGCCTAGGGTGACACCCAAGCCCAATCCGATGTCGACGTCTCTGATATTTTTGCTGTTTTATTCAGTTTTTTCTGCAACAAAAACCTTCTCATCATTTGTTAATTAAATTTATCGAATGAAATCCAAAACCTGTTGGTAATCCATTCATGAGATATTCCGCACGCTTCCAACTCTTAAGTGGACCTTAATAATCCATTATCCAACATTAGCGGGGAGTATGCTTTTTATGGTAAATAATTTCATCCTTTGTTTGCTATTCCAATCTTCAATAAAGGCATTTTACTCTTGCTTTCCAAGAAGGCCTCAACATCAAAATTATTTACCAGTGGATGTTTTTTCAAAAATACCCATCAACTCACAATACTAAAACTGCAAATTTACAACCAGGGATTGTGCTAATTTTAAATAAAATATTCCAACTGTTCCATGGAATGGCCAAATGTACTAATAGTTATCTTCCCAAACTTACTTGTATTGTCATGGTTGTATGGTTAAGTAAGCTTGAGGTATATGATTTTTTATAACTTTTATCTTTTTGATGTCTTATGCTAATAAGGGGAAAGGAAAGAGAACTAAGTAACTAACTTACATTAACTATTCATTAACTAAGTTCTAATTGTTCCTAACACCAGTATCCATTCCCACTTGTCGTATACATCTTGAACCAGTGCAACGCTATTGGGATTACCAAATGCTAATCGTTACTAGGTTACCAAGATCTACACGCATGCTTGAAGTGGTTGTACTGAGTGTACTTAACTAAGAGGATCGAAGGTTGAGAGAGATTAGTTAACTAGGAAAGCATTAAAAATTCAACAATGATTAATTACTAATTTTCTTAATCTGTATGCTGCAAGGTTTATCTTTATTACCATACAAAAATGTGTGCTCAAGTACAAATTTCTTGAATAAAGATCCGTTCACTCTATGACTCCTACTACGGGCACACAGAAATTATTCTAACTTTGGAATGATAAAATTGTAAGAGTTTGGCTAAGGGTCTAAGTCTAACTACTTGAAACAAAGGACCCTACCTCTTATTTATAGAATATGAGGCAAGACGTGATATCGTGTACGCGATATCACTGCTCATGATAAGGTAAGTGGGGGTGTAAGGATACTACATGCTACACAATCCAATCAATGCCATCTTGATACATGTCATTTGGATGGAGATTGAAGCAAAGACTAGGCCCAATTCATCCCAGATGAACCACAGAAGACCAAATATGAGAGCTCCTCAAGAAAAAATTTATAAGTTTTCAATAGAACTCTCCTCATCCATATTGAAGTAAAACCATAGCTAGTCCAACCACAAGTAAATAAGTGAAGGACAACATCACAATGCAATTGTATACATCCTCTTGTGAGAACAACATACATTGGTTACTCACACCATAACATCAACCCCATAATGAAAAGCTCAAGAATCTTACCATAAGGAAAGTCTTCAAAGAATACAGGAGCATATGATCCTATATCACCAGGATATATATCTAGAAGAATCATAAATAAGAAACCTTGAAGGCATAACACCCTTGGAAAGTAACACATTTGTCACAACACGATATAAAAATGATTCGATACCATCTAGAACAACATTGCCTTGATGTTTTCTGGCACCCCAATAAATTCCCTTAGATCTAATGGATCTAGGGCAAAATACGTAGGGAATATGCCTCTAAACAAGTAAGCAACCCTTGGAAGGGAACAAGTAGCACAATAACTTGTTAACAAAAGTGAATACACCTTAAGGAGAACCTCTAAACTTTGAATAAGGACTTAACAAACAAGTACATATGTAACCATGTAGACATCATCGGTGGAAGAGGTGAAAATGTATTTACAAGGGGCACCTCACCCCTAGAACCCTCATGATCTAGTACAAGGTTCGGTAAGGCACTACACTAGAACTATCCAATCCTAGCTACCTACATATCTATGACCATCACAAAATCAGGGCCATGTAGTTATCCTTGTGAGGGTAGTATGAAGAGGACTTAGAGAGGGATGTAATAGGAGGGAGTCTTACTACTAGCTTGGTATTGGCAAGCTGGGATATTGTTGGCACATTTGGCCATTCCATGGTACAGTTGAAATATTTTATTGGAAGAATCTATGGTTGTAAATGCACAAGTAAATTTCAGCTTTAGTGTTGAAGGTTGGGTGTTTTTAGGGAAGTAATTCACTGGTGAAGAATTTGATGTTGAAGCCTTCTGAATATAAGATAAAGGTGCCAAATTATCTCTTTATTAAAATCAGAAATTAGTACTATGGCAAGGAAGGAAGTATGTTATTCATGTGAAATCATTAAGTTGCAAATCCCGGTTGTCAAAACCTAGATATATCCTTAAGATAATATTTGAAACTCCTTGCAAGACAAAATAAAAAATGTAACAAAACCAGCAACGCCTTCGTCGTTTTGAAGATTATGTAGAAGAAAGGCAAATCAACATCCACCATATACTATACCTGCTGAAGAGAAAAACAGTGGAGATAAGGAAAACAGTGAAAGTAGAGGAGACTACGTTGCAGGAAAATGCACAACACCACTCACCGCGATGTTCACCCTGGCGCAGACGAACATCTTCCCTAAACGCAGGGATATTACTTCAAAAACAAATTTTGGAACCCTCATTTGCGAAATACGCGAGGAAAGGGGTTATGCCCTGTTAAAACCCTGATTTTTTTTGTAGGCCATGGCGTTTTTTTTTCTTTCTTTTTCATGATGCAGGCTACGGATATGCCAGACGAAGATCCACAAAACATTGGCCCATAATTCGGCAATCAGTGACAATGGTGGAGGCAAACAGAAAAAAAACGCAGGAAGACAAACAGGGAAAAAACGTAGGAAGCCCTAAATCAGTTTTGAGGGAAAAACAGAAAACTCTCTAGCAATCAAAATGCTAAGCGCTTTGTTCTTCAAAATAGAAAAGAAGACACTTCTTCTCCAACACGCGACAGCAAAGCCAGATGCGGTTGCCGAACATTCTCTCGCGGTGATCGTCAGTTACGATTTTGCAAGGCCCTATTGTGTGGGGGCAGTTTGAATCGGTGGCTTCAGATGATGCTACATATGAATCTTGCTTCAAAAATGTGTCGGTTCTTGCAGGTTCTGGGTAGAAATAAGAGAAAGACCGTTGCCCTGGAACTGTGATGAAACCTCCACGCGATTTACAAGGAAGACAAGAAGAATCGTTTCGCCGCTTTTACCAGAAATTATTCAATTACTTCTGCCGCCTAAAGTATATAGGTATAAATTAACCAACAATATATATAGGTAGATATATATCCATAGAAGGAAGTACTCATTGTATGAAACCTTGATTTAGAAACTTGCCTTCAATTATCTCAAGCCATAAAATATTATTTTGAAACATATAAGTTACTACCCATTTAAAATTTGCAATATTGATTATCCCATTTAATGTCACATTACATTAAAGTTAGCATAAAATGCTCCTCATTTTATGCATAACTCCCTAACTCCCGAAACCACATAACTTTCTCCTAGCTTGTTGGACAAGTAATCTTCTGGTTGGTTAGTCAAATTACTTGAGAGAGAAGATAGGAGAGATATTTTTGAGATATTTTTGGGATATTTTGAAATTGTAACTTCCCTAGGGGGAGGAGAATCTCATTTTTTATGACTTTTGGGAGGTCTTATACATCACTTAGAAGACTTGACATCTCATTTTGAAGAAGCAAACTTAAAAGGATATATATGTATGGAGTAAGTTGCAACTATAGCTTGTATTCCTATGTATTTTAGAGATTGTATTTTAATTTTCTATGATATTGTAACTACCAAGGCCACTTGTCAACCTCTTTTTCTCTTTGGTGGTTGCAACCACCCAAAATTGTTGTAACTTACCTAACTTGTTGGGCAAGTAACCTCCTAACTTGTTGGCCAAGTAATCTTCTAATTGGTTGGCCAAGTTACTTGGAAGAGAAGTTAGGTGAGATATTTTTGAATATGTAACTTCCCTACCTACCTTTGAACCCTATAAAAAGGCTTCAGGGGTCAAGGAGAAAAAGGGAAAGGGGGGGGAGAAGAAAGGAAGAGAAAAAAAGGAGGAATCACTTGGAGTCTCATATCATCACTTCTCACATCACACTTGGGGTCTCATACATCACACTTTGGAAAGATACTAGTTAGCACTTGGGCTCTCACTTGGAGACACACTTGAGGTCTTAAGAAGAGCTTTGTAAAGAAGAAATTGTGACGATTGCTTGTAAGATGGCTTGCTAGAATAAAGATTTCAGCCTCTTTGTCATGGTCCTGTGAGTTATGCATTTTATTTTTTGTTTTGTTTAAATTGTTTAGCTAGTGGTTTAGATAGTATCATCCTTGGCAAGTAATTTTGGGATTTTTAGATTGCTCTTATTGTTCTTGTTGCCCGATAGAAATTTCTATTAAAATTTTGCCATAGAAGCGCTTGTGTTTAAAAGCCTTAAGAGCATTTTAGTAGTAAATTTCGTTATTGTGCAACGTGTGGGAACTGCTATTGGGATTGTTGTAAGAGAGCCTCTGTTTGTAGTCACGCCGTTGAACAATTCAGTAGTCGAGAGGGTTCAGAAAATCTTTGGTATTTTGATGGGACCAGAATAGCTTCTTTTTATCTTTAAAGTGAATTCTCGTGGTATTTCAATCAGAAATTGTCAAGTCTTTTAAAGGTTCTGTTTGAATGCAATCGTTGACATCTATTATCTAGTCAAAATGGAGTCTCGTACGTGGTAGTTTACGCAGCAATTTTTGGTAGCATAATAGGATTGTCTTGAAGATATTGCTTGTTTGAGCCTTGGAAGTTTGAACAATTCGTAGATATTGAATTTGGGATAGCTTTATTGCGAAGTGTTTACTCGTGTCATTTTACCTTGTTTAAATATTTGAGGTCTACACAAATCTGCTTTCTTTTCTTTTCTGCTTATTTCCATCGAATCTTGCTCTATTTCTAGTTTTCTTGTGGAACTATCTCTTTCTCTGGGGAAAATTAGGAGTAGATTGCGGAGTTGTGCTCAAATGTTTTTGCAAAATTTTATTTGTTACAAGTAGGTATTATAAGGACCGCGTAGACTAGGCAGTTGAACAAAATAGGAAATTTTCAACAACTCACAGTACTTGGCAAAGTTGGCTGAATCTCTTTAAAGTAAGTCATTTGTAGTTCACATACAACACAATCGTTACATTTCTCACAACCACGTGCCGCAATAGCACACACACATACTCACATTAACTACTGAGTTTATTTGGAGGTATCTGGGCCTTGGTGTTTCCAGAGACCAGCAGGCACCTAAATCCTGTTCGAGGACACTCATTGGCGGTCGCGTCCCAAACGGTTGCTAATAGATATGTTTTCTAACACTTGAGTGCCACTCAAGGGCACATTAGAGTCTTGCATGGCCTTTGAACCATGGGGAGAGACCAGGAGGACATCTATCCTGGGACCTATCTCATAATATGCTTTACTTTTGCTACTACTTTTGCAATAGACCCTCTTGATCTTACAATGTAATAAAGCTTTAACTTTAATTTTGTATTTATTTTGACATGGATTTGAACTTTGGAAAAATTTTTAAAAGCTTTTAACAAAAATTTAAACCTAAAATATGACAAAAAGATTTAAACTTATAAAATCGATTCATTGGTAATAATTATATATATAGAATCCCACAAATATAAATAATTCTTTCATATTTACTTTTATGTGAATTTTAAAAATATTTAAAAGTTTTCAATAAAAACTGAAACATAAAATATGTCAAAAGGAACCAAAAACTTTGAAATGAACATATATTTTCAAGTTTGTATTACCTTAGTGTTCTTCTTGGAAATTAAAGTTGCAAGTGCTTGTTTAATGCACAAGGCTCTACTAATGAACTAATAACAACCTAAAGCTCATGATGAAAATAACATTTATATGTAGTTAACTTTTTTACCTTATAATTTGGGAACATGCATTAGAGGCACTCCTACTATTATATATATGTGAAAGAAAAAGGATATGTTACCTACTATTTATTTGTGGTTGTAACCAAGGTGTGAAATTGACAGAAGTTTTGCTTGCATGGTATAATGTGGTGTTCAAACTCTATCTTTAAAAAAGAAATTATCTATTATTTTGTTTTTATAAAAATACTATATATATAGCTAAATTCACNCTCGGTAGACTTGAATCTATCTTCCATTTTCAATTTTAATATGATGAGAACTTAAGCAAAGTTTGCTAATAGCATTTCAATATTTGATGAGAATAACACCTAAGAAATAGTGAGCTTTTGTATCTAGTTTATTAGATTTAATGTGGTGTAAATAAAATTGCATCTTGCCCTCCACATTAGCCCACATTTATATCAAAACCTTTTGCTTAACTAGTTGGTGAATATGCTTAGGATTTTGGTGCATAGCCTCCTAAGAGATATTCCATCTCCTCAACAATTGCATCCTATGAAAATATCATCCACAATCTCACAAACTCTCAATAATTACTTTGGAGAATTTATTTTTCCTTGTATATATATACACTATGGATTACAGTCTATCATATTTTTGCTAGTTTCTAAGAAGGGAAGATTTGAATTTTACCTCTATTTTACCAAAAATAGGTGAATGGCCTATCAAATTCACAACCATGTCTAAAAGTTTGGCTTTTTTAAGAAATGCACATAGGAGCTAGTAGCACATCCATTCACTATAGGTAAATGTAATAAGAGTGTCTCAAAATTAAAGTTTGATTTTTTCCTTGAAATTTTTTTGTGTAAGATATACTTAACTCATAGTTTGGAAAATCTACAACTAAGCCTTTTCAAAATTAAATAGAGTATACAACTGTAATTTTTGCATATTAATTTCTAATTTGTTAGATTTGATATGCTATTTCTTGCTAATTTTTATTCAACTTAGAAAACTGAAAAAATGAGCTTTATAATGAGGTAAAATTTGAAAAACATATCACAACTAAGGTAGTTAACAAAGCTAGCTTTTCTTTCACTAATTTTTGTGTTTTAAATTGATTTCTATCTCTTTTTTTTATAGGATTTTAAAAACGTGGGATTGATTTTTGAACCCAGGGGGTAGGTGTACTAGAACCTCAAATAATTGTAATATAGGTACACCTCAAGATATATAGCTTAGTTAGAAATTTTGGAACCAATGACTTAGAGCTTTTAAATCAAGAGTGTTACTACTAAGGTTAAAATAATGGGATTGTATTCACAAGAGAGAGTTAGGATACTTATCTTTCAGTTAGGAAGTTGTGGGTTTGATTCCCTCCACTTACACATGTGGTAGTGGAGTAGCTTTATGGTGGGATACTCATCTTTTAGGTGGGAGGCTGTGGCTTCGATTCCTACCTCTATGTATGGGTGTTGTAATAGAGTAGCCTCATGGTAGGATACTCTTGTCTAGTGGTTCCTATCTACCTTGCTAGATGGGTAGAGGTTGAAACTTCAAACTTCCTTGCCTTAAAAAATAAAAAAAGGTCTAACTAAAGGAAATGAAAACAAGCATATAGTTGATGAATCATTGTTTGTTAGGTGCTAATATCAGACCCTTGTTAACCAAGTGATTATATTAGACCCCTGATACTAGACCGCCGATATTGGACCCTTGATATTGGGTATGCGATATCGGACCCTTCATATAGGGTACGCGATATCGTGGCCTGACAAGCAATCTCAAATACGTGATATCGTGGTTCCCATGTGAGCCTATAAATACACAATGGGATGCATGGGAGAGTAATAGAAAGTTAGTATTAGAGTAGGATCTTTTTGTTAGTTTTTCCTCTTAACCCTTTTTCCTAGTGCATGCTCGCAGTGTGATGATTGTAATTGTACGACACCTTTATTCAAGTGTGACGTACTTGGACATGCACATGACTGAAATAAAGATCGAGATTACTTCATCATTGCAGCATTCACTTAGTTTAATTATTTAATTGTTATTCATTAATTTCTTAATTAATACTTCTTTACCCTCCACTCTTATCCTTGTTATTAAACGCAGAATGAGTACGACTTAATCATGTGCATTTAAGTGTAACTACTTGGTATCCTAGTAGCATACCTAGGATATGCGCTTGGTAATCCTAGTAGTAGTCATACACGAGGTCCAATATTTGTATGGATGATTAAGGAATGGATTCTCATTGCACTTAGGCTAGTTTAGATTCTCTCCCCCTATGTCCTATTAGCTTAACTCTCTCTCCCTTTTCCTCCTAGCTTAATTAAAGTTATTTTCTATTGCCTCTAGGAGTAGCACTAACTTAGGACTACATCATACACCTCACTCTAGACTAAACCATATGTGACAAAGCAAATACTAGTCTAAATGGGAAGACAATGAATTGCAATTAGCGAGTAACTATCAAGATACCACAACTAGCCCATTTGTGGAGTTTGACCAGATCATGTATTAAATGCTCTTATTTGTATGGTTGAGTGTAGGGGTACCTAGCCACTCATCATTGGCATCGTTACTAGGGATGGTGCTAATTATGTAGATTAGTTACATCATACAAGATCTCTATAACAAAGTATTAACGATATATCTTTTAGAAGGAAATAATTGCAAATAAGTCACACACAATTTCATAACAATGTCTCTCTCACAAGACTATGATAATGCAACAACTAGTAAGGCAATTCATTGGAGAACCAAAAAATTATATGATAATGGAGACGAAGTTTGAAGTACTCAACGTGATGCAGGGGTCTCCTATGTACATAGAAAAGGCAACATCATTCCAACTCACAAATTCATAACTTACGTAGTGACGATGAACCCTTGCTAGCCATTAAGATTCTAATGCATATAGAAGAGGCTATTCAAATATCCTGTAGGCATCATAAGGAAAGTCATCTACCCAAGCTTGATTTAAACAACTTTTCAAGTTTTCAGGAGGCTATGATTTAGATGCATNTTGATAATGTGTGGAAAAAACTTAAGCTCGTTGGCCAAGAAAAAGTATGGTACAGGTCTTTAAAACCAAAACCAATTTGATGTTGGCCAAAAATGGTAGAACTATTTAATAAAAGATATCAAACCTATGCAAGAGTGTTAGCCTTGAGGAAAAAAATCTAAGAATGGAAGAAAGCATAACAAAAACCCTTCGACATGGCCTTAGAAAGATATTATGCATTATTAAACAACTACCCAGGTCATGGATTCTCCAAGGAAAGGCTAATGTACCATATCATGGATGGACTTTGTAATGAAACAAGGGAAACCCTAGGGATGTATGCCCCAGGTCAACTATATGAACTATGGACCCATCAATTCTAGGAGCTTATCAAGCGGGTAGCAAAAGTAGAAGGAGAGATGGCTAAATGGGAGAATGCTCAAAAATCTCAATGGGATCAAAATCTTAATTTAACAAAGGTCCATAACCAGGAAGAGGAGAAATCAACTCACCTCAAGGAGGTGGAATCATCTTTGCCAATACTACAATTGCTAGACAAAATTGAGGCACAGATCAATAAGATGACAAAATGGATACATGAAAAGTGTGGAGAATATGTCAACATTATTCGAGGTAGAACCATGACAAACCAAGAAACAAGACAAAACACCACTAGAAAATCAGAAAGAAGGGTTGAAGAGAATAAGAACTCAACTACTAATCATACGTATCAATGTAACATTTGTCTATATGATCATCCAAAAGGTTAATGCCCAATCCTATTACATTTACATGAGCATTGGGGAACAATGTCACATCCAGAGCTTGTACAAAATATTGTGTTCAATCACAATGGCAAAAATCCCAATCGTGGGGGAGGCCAACCTCAAACTAGTCACACCCTTCATATCATTTGAACCCAAGTGCTTATTAGGTTCAACATCCTATTTCCCGAACCGAGTCAACACCCTCTATCTTGCCAATATCTTGCCACATTATTATCATTCTCCTAAGTACTATCAACCCATGATCTGTTCAAAAAAATCAATATTCTCATCCTTCATTTCCTTCTACATCGCCACCAATAGTACCTGAAGGATTTGCACCACAACATCGACCCACAAACGTTACTTGTGCTACTACTATCAACCGTAGTGGGAATCCTCCACAACATTGCAAGCGTCCCTTCTTTAGACATGAGCATAGAAAGGGACAGCATAATTTTGAGACCACTGCATCCTCCCACTCAGCATAAGTTCAACATTGTGGTGCATCCTTCTCCTTGAACTCAACACCTCATGTTATTTTATCAAGGCCACCAATCAATACTCCAACAACTATGTGGACCAATGAATATAGCCATGTAGGAAGACATATCGATCCTTGCCTACCATCTTACGGTCAAGGGTGCCATAGTGGCTCAACTTCATATCAATTAAACTCATCTTCTAACTTGCCCCACTATGTTAACTTTAATACAGTGTGTGCACCCCAATTTGGGTACATTCTAACCACCACACCAAAAGACACCTAATGGTTTGGATATGACCAGGTCCCAGTATTTCCAAAATACATGGATCCAAACCTTCCATTTATTAATTCTTGCTATGATCAAAAGTTTAGTTATGGGGGATATCCCCCATTTTAACAAATAAAATTAATAAATGTTTTTCCTTTTCTTTAATTTTACAATTTTTTGTTTTTCAATTTTGCATCTTTCAATTTGTTGTTTTATCTTTTTTTTTATTTTTTTATTTTTTTATCTTTTTATGGGTAATCTCATCTACGAATAAAACACTAATATGACTCATTGGTTAAGGTGTTGTTCTATGCTATCAAGTCTTGGGTAACTAATTATTTGGACAATGAGCCCACAACATCCACTCACCCATTCTATTAATAAGAGGTTCTACTCTAGGTATGATGATATTCTTGACATCAGTAAAACTTAAAGTAATTTTATGCTCATTATATCCAGAGTGAAGAAGGATGGACCAAGAAGGAATGGTTAGGGTGTGACATCAAGGGGACTTGTGGATTCTCTTTGGTGAAATCTATAGGAGTTACCATGTAGCCTGGGTGTACTAAGATCTATGTAGATCTAACAAAAAATGGAAGTAAGAGTAATAAAGGCACTCAATAAAGAAACTCAATGCTGTTTTGAGGGTCCGAATAAAAATACATGCATCCATGCCTAAAGGTTGGTGACTTGTCCGATTCACTGTTGGAAAAGACAAAGTGCCAACGTGGCTGAAAAAAAAAACATGACACCAAGAAATTCTAAAATACTACTCCCTTGAACAAAATTCCAATTGATCGTACACCTTGCTATCATGGTGCTCTTATGGTTGTCCATCATTGGATGAAATAATGCGATGTCACTAATTGGAAGAATGGACTTGGTCTTGATTTTGGAGTGACGGGCTAATGACACATTAATCATGCCCTACACTCAAGATTCATTATGCCCTGGGTCAATTACCTCATGTCCCAATCTTTGCAATCCCTTCTATGATTCATCCAATCTCACTGTTCAAGAATTTTTAACTTGTGTCTTATGTAGCATTGAATTCATACCTCATCATAGTGGTATCTACATGTGTGTGTTTTGTGGAACTGGTGTGGATTACATTACCTACGAACATTTTAAGGTGTGGTTACACAAGGGCATTATAGGCTGGAACCTACTTTGGGGAGGACCCACTTATGTGACTTTTGTAATTTGTACTTGTTGCACACCACCACATCATTTTATACCCTTCAAGCACTTCATTGAAAAATCTATTCTTTCCTTTATAATCATTTTATCAAATGTTTCTCAAAACCATTACGTGTCCTTTGATGTGTCACCTAAAGAAACTAGGTCTGACATTAAACTTTTAGAACAACTTCATTGAAAAAATTTCTAACTCTAAAATCACACTAAGCAAAGAATTCAACATTTACTAAAGGCAATAAGTAAGGTATGAAATAATTGAAATTCTTTCAATAACCTTACTAATAATTGATCTTTGTGTGATTATAGATGGTTCCTAAAAGAGGACAACAAGGAGGATGTTCTCAAGGTGCAACTAAATGCCCAGGGGGAGGTAGAAGCCAAGGACCTCATGTAGAACATGCAGAGTAGGAGGCACAATCATTTGGCATCCATCAAGAACTCCTATCACTACACAATCTAGCCAAGAAAAATCTGGAGAGGTTAGGGTCCAAGCCTATGAAGAGGAACAATGGCAAGGCCAATCAATTTCTGAAACTACCATGTCCATGGGAAGTGCCGACTCTATCAAACATTGGAGCATTAGCATGGATGAAACATGAACCCTGAATCAAAGAGGAAAATATCTAGGCACTCCTTCAAAGTCATCAACTTCCAAAACCTAAAGCACAAGACAAGGGGAAGAGACCCATGGAGGAACCACCACCACCAAGAACCACATGAGTTCCAATAAATTCTGTAATTTTATCTCTATGTCCCAATTTTATCATATTCAATTTTCCACTATGGCATGAATAAATTTCTAGTCAGTTAATAATCCCATACCTATCCACTATGTAATCAATTGAGATTGTTCCTCACTTTCTTTGACTCAAGAAAAAGTTGTTCTTCAGTCATGGGAGTATGATGAATTATGGTTTGTTAGGTGCTGATATCAAACCCCTGATATCGAACCCTTGATATCGAGTACGCGATATTGGACCCTCGATATCAGGTACATGATATTGTGGCCTAACAAGTGATATTAGATACGTGATATCATGGTTCCTATGTGAGCCTATAAATACACAATGGGATGCATGAGAGAGTAATAGGAAGTTAGTATTAGAGTATGATATTTTTGTCAGTTTTTCCTCTGAACCCTTTCTCCCAGTGCATGCCCGTAGTGTGATGATTATAATTGTACAAAACCTTTATTTGAGTGTGATGTACTTGGACATGCACATGACCAAAAATAAAGATCAAGATTACTTCATCATTGCAGCATTCACTTAGTTTAATTATTTAGTTGTTATTCATTTCGTTCTTAATTAATACTTCTTTACCCTCCACTCCTATCCCGGTTATTAAACGTAGAATGAGTACGACTTAATCATAAGCATTTAAGTGTGACTACTTGGTATCCTAGTAGCATACCTAGGATATGTGCTTGGTAATTCTAGTAGTAGTTGTACACAAGGTTCAAGATGTACATGGATGATTAAGGAATCGATGCTCATCATACTTAGGCTAGTTTAGATTCTCTCCCCCTATGTCCTATTAGCTTAACTCTCTCTCCCTTTTCCTCCGAGCTTAATTAAAGTTATTTTCTATTGCCTCTAGGAGTAGCACTAGTTTAGGACTACATCATACACCTCACTCTGGACTAAATCATATGTGACAAAGCAAATACTAGTTCATATGGGAAGATAACAAACTACGATGAGCGAGTAACTATTTAGATACCACAACTAGCCCGTCTGTGGAGTTCAACTGAATCGTGCATGAAATGCTCATATTTGTATGGTTGAGTGTAGGGGTACCTAGCCACTCATCATTTGGCACACTCTTCTTGCTCTTTTTTTTTGAATGCTCAATCTAGAGGAAGTTAGTATTAGAGTAGGATATTTTTGTCAGTTTCAACACCATCAACCCATAGCCTTGCCAATAGGACCACCACCTTAGGTACCTTACACTTCTCCTCAATTTTAACATTCTCATCCTTCACCTCCTTCTACATTGCCACCAATTGTACCAGAAGGTTTTGTACCACAGCACCAACCTATGAATGCTACTTGTGCTACTACTATCAACAGTTGTGGAAGTACTCAAAAGCACCCTTTCTTTAGGAATGGCCATAGAAAGAAGTAGCACAATGTTGTATCCATTGCATATTCCAACCCAAAGAAAGTTCAACGCTGTGATGCATCCTTCTCCTCAAACTTAACACCTTGTGTTATCTTATTAGAGCCACCAATCAATACTCCAACAACTATGCAGCCCAATGAATATAACCATAGAGGGGGACACATTGATCCTTGCATGCCATCTTATGGTCAAGGGTGCCACAGTGGGGTAGCTCCTTATCCCATGACCCCATCATATAACCTACCCCACTATGTCTATTATGGTTGAGTGTGT
>MNCI01030796.1:46746-58941 GCA_015680685.1 Gnetum montanum | reverse complement strand
TTTTCCTTTTCTTTAATTTTACAATTTTTTGTTTTTCAATTTTTTCATCTTTCAATTTTTTGTGTTATCTTTTTATTTATTGTTTCATATTTTTATTTATTTATTTATTATTTTATATTTTTGTCCTTTTATGGGTAATATCATCTATGAATAAGACACTCATGTGACTCATTGGTTGAGGTATTAATAAGAGGTTCTACTTTGGGTATGATGATACTTTTAACATCATTAAAACTAAAAGTAATTTTGTGCTCATTATACCCAGAACGAAGAAGGATGGACCAAGAGGGAATGACCAGGGTGTGACATTAAGGGGACTTGTGGATTCTCTTTTGTGACATCTATAGAAGTTACCATGTAGCTTGGTTGTATTGAGATCCTTGTAGATCTAACAAAAAATGGGAGTAAGAGTAATAAAGGCACTGACTCAAGAAAACCAATGCTATTCTAGGGGGTCCCACTGGAAAGACATCCACCCATGCTTGAAGGTAGGAAGCTTATCTAGATTAAGCATTTAAAAAAAAAGAGAAAAAAAAAGAGCAAGAAGAGTGTGCCAAAGTGGCCACACAAAAAGAAAAAGAAAAAATCAAGATCAAAGTGCTGCAAAGTAATTCCGAATCACTCCTCCCTTATACAAAATGCCAAGTGATTGTACGCCTTGCTGTTATGATGCTCTTATGGTTGTCCATCATCGGATGAAACAATGCGATGTCACTAATCGAAAGAATGGACTTGGTCTTACTTTTGGAGTGATGGGCTAATGACACATTAATCACATCCTACACTCAAGATTCGTTGTGCCCTTGGTCAGTTACCTCATGTCCCAATCTCTGCAATCCCTTCTATAATTTGTCTCATCTCGTTGTTCATGTATTTGTGACTCATGTCTTGTGTAGCATTGAATTTATACCTCATCACGGTGGTATCTACATGTGTGTGTTTTGTGGAGATGTTGTGGATTACATTTAACCCTTCTAGTGCCTATGGACATTTTAAGGTCTGGTTACGCAAGGGCATTATAGGTTGGAACCTACTTTGGGGAGGACCCACTTGTTTGACTTTTGTCATTTGGATTTGTTGCACATCATCACATCATTTTATACCCTCTGAGTACTACATTACCAACATTATTCTTTCCCTTATCATCCTTTTGGTTTAACCATTCCTATGTACCAAAACATGTCCTTTTTCCTCATCTGACTTATGAATTTCATTGTTAGATCCTACCCCATTGTACGTTTTGTGCCTTCTGGTCTATTTAATAATACCCTGGACCTTTTGCATTGACCTTGAATCCTTCATTTTTTGCCTTGAAATTTCAGAAATTCATCAATTTTTTTAATTACCTTATTTTAAATAGGCCAAGATATTGGATCTGATGCAATATCGGGGCCACGCTATTGGGTACGCAATATCGCATCAACAAAAATTATATATATGGACCCCCCCTCGTGCATGTCAACATTAGTTTTAACTGTTCACATGGGGTGGGGTGTGGAGTTTTTTAAATTTTCTTCTATGAATTGTGACTTGCACACCTCTTGGTCAAACAATAATAACTCGCTCGCTACCACTCCGATTCCCATTCGGCTTGAACCTACCTAAACCCAGAGTGTTCAGCTTATTCATGGGAAAAGGGTACACTTCAAACCAAGCGTTAATTTTTTGAAATTCATCATCACTTGAAGGATACTATAAAGGGTAATTAATTATAAAAATAATAAACATATTGCCAAAAACAATTTTATCTCCTCACCTACACTTGAAAATTAAATTTTGAAGCTACCTAATCGAATTAGGCCCAATATTAAAAATTTTAGGGAACATTTTCATAAAATTTCCTAACTCTAAATCACACAAAATAAGAAACAAATTTATTTGAGGCAAGAAGTAAGGTATAAATCAAATCTTGTAAGCAACCTTACTAATGATTGGCCCTGTGTGATTGCAGATGGCCCCTAAATGTGGACAAAGAGGAGGACCCTCTCAAGGTGTGCTCAAATAACCAAGGAGAGGTAGAGACCAAGTGTCTCCCAAGGAACATGCAGAGTAGGAGGCACAATCATTTAGCATCCATCAAGAGCCTGCTACTACTATGCAATTAGGACAAGTGGAAGGAGGAATGGCTGAAGCACCTAAACAAAGACAACATCTCAAGTTGTCCCTAGAATGCATGTAGGTAATCCATGAAAGGTCCATGTCAGTAGTTGTAATTGTGGAACTAAACTTTGGACCTTTCAGGGAGTTTGCTCCTGAGGCCGTTAGGGACCAACTCAAAGGATCTCCATTATGGCCCATCCTCTCTGAAAGTGGTGCCTGGTATTTAGGAGAAATGTACCAATTTTGGCATAATAAATAAGAAGGCACCATAGTTGACATTGGTGGTGTGTTCATAGATTTTTCCACCAAGGCCATTTCGGAAGTGTTAAACCTTTGAAATATAGGACTAAAAGTTGCTCACTTCTCCACTAGCTCTAATGCTGATGCACAAAGAATTTAGTTGGATAGGGTGTACGACAAAGAGGCCAAGACATATGGGGAGTTGACACTGGAAGAAAGAATATATTTCAAAATTGGTACTTTTCACATCTTCCCCATGAAAGGATTAAATAGAATCTCAAAGTATGAGGCAAGAGGAAGTGCGATATTAATGGGCAAGGTTAATGCTATCCTTCTCCATCTATATCTCATGGAGATCTTGAGGTGGTTTGAAGAACATAAGATAGGAAACTTCACATTTCCCTTTCCTTGTTTCATTAGGAAGCTATGTAGGCATGCTAGAATTCTAGGGTACACCAATGATGTCCCCAAAAGAGCCCAAGATGCTTTGTTTGCTGAATTACTAAAGCCACCAGCCCAAAGGAAGAGCATTGGTGATACACTAGAGCCAGAACAAGAATAGATGGTAGGGCCCACTACAACTCAAACTATAGGGCCTAGCCAACTCCTAAGTACAAGGCCTAGTTAGTAATAAGGATCAGGGCCTAGCATGAGCCAGCGAGACCAACCATCATCACCACCATAGGATTATCGACCATCGATGAGCCATCTCAGGGCCATTGCAGAGATGGTTAGTTGGGGAAGTCGTAATGATGGCAATCTCTTCTATGTCATCAACAACATCGTACGACCCACAGTTTCTATAGATCGGGCATGGGGAAAAGTGTCCATTCAAATAGGAGAAGAGGGGATGCATTGGTCACAATAGATTTCAAGGAACGCTGCGTCCTTCCAAGTGTAACTAGAGACTGGTGAAGGGGCTACAATAATGGTCATGCAACACCAAGATGTAATAGGAGTTGCAGAAGTGGTTATAGACCACATCAAAGAGCCCTTCAATATTCCTATTGTGCCACCAGTAGATTTCAAAAGATCACGTGACACTCAAACCCTGGCTAGTCCCTCGATGACTCCTACAGAGCATGAGGATGTTCTTGATCGATTGCTGCAAACAAGGCAAGTGATGACGTCCTTTTTTGACATTCCACAAGATGTCATAGCAATGCAATTAGACCTCATCTCCCCCAAGGGAAAGCTAGTCATGGCATAGATCAGGGCTGAGCATGTGGAGGTGGAGTTGGCAAGACTCTAAGAAAGGCTTGTTACCCTACAAGCTGCATAGCAAGATCGATCTTAATTCATTCCTGCAAACCAAATGGACACTTTTAGGATAGAGTAGCTCAATAAACTATTAGCAAATAATAAAAGAGTGGTAGAGGATAAGGAGAAGGTTGATTGGGATGCTTCCAAGGCATAAGCACAAACATACGTGCATGCCAAATCACTCAAGGCCTTGCAAGAAGAAAATAAACAACTTGCTATGGACAATCTTTGATTGACCATTGTGGAGAAATAGAAAAATGCTCTTGAAGAAAATTTTCAATAGTTACGAGAACAATTGGTCAGGGTTAACCAAGACATGAATTGCTTGGCCAAATAAAATCAAACCCTCTCAATGGAGGAGGTATGTGCAATCCATCAAAAGATGACCATTGAAATAAGCGCATGGAAAAACAAGGCCAAGCAAAATGAAAAATTAAAAGAGCATTTTAGAGACTAGATGGGGATGTATAAGTAAGTAATCGAGAAAGAAATCCATATGGTCAAGGCCCACATTAACACCTTCAGGTCTCAACACACTGATTGGCGGGTTATATTGGACACATATGCAATCACCCACTAGGTAAAGCTCAAAATATGGGACCTACATATCCAAGATCTTATAGAGTACATGGAATTGGTAAACCTACGATATGCCAACCTAGCCATGTTAATAGTAGGATAGTCAAGAAAAGAGTTAGAGAAGCAAGTAGGTACCACCTACGCCAAATATGAAACAAAATTTGTAGAACATAAGAAAACATTACAAAGGTTAGAAGATCCAAATTCTAAATTGGAGCTGGTTAAGGCTAGCTACCAAGGGTAGAAAGATGTCATAGCAGAGTTGGCTCGATGGCTTATAGATTACCAAAACTACAAGGATAAAGCTAGAGCCTACGAGGAGGAACAACGGTTGTTTGCGGCCTGGTACATCAAGGGAAATCAGATGTTTCCATAACTATTGTGTCCACAGGAAGTGATGACTTCATCAAACATTGGAACATCATCATGGATAGCACAAGATCCTTGAACCAAAGAGGAAAAGCTCTAGGCACTTCTTCTGAGCCACCAAATCCCAAAACTTGGAGCACAAGACAAGGGGAAGTGACCCATGGAGGAGCCACCACCACTTGGAATCACATGAGTTCTAATAAAATTTTGCAATTTTGCAATTTTGTGTTTGTGTTCCAATTTTTTTCTATTCAATTCTCCACTGCAACATGAATAATTCTTAGTTAGTCAATAATCCCATACCTATCCATTGTGTAATCAATGGGAATTGTTCTCATTTTGTATGACTCGAGGATGAGTTTTCATTCAGTTATGGGGGTATGATGAATCATGATTCATTAGGCTTCGATATTGGACCCACAATATCAGATCCATGATATTGGATATGTGATATTGTGGCCTGGCTAGTGATATCAGATACACGATATCGTGACTCCTATGTGGGCCTATGTGTAGGCACACAAAGTGGAGGAGTAGTTTAGTTAGAAGTTAGTTTTCATTTTTAGTTCTTCTCAACCCTTTCTCTTGGTGCATGCCCGTAGTGTGATGATGGTAATTGTATGGAACCTTTATTCAAGTGTGATGTACTTGGACATGCACATGACCAAAAATAAAGATTGAGATTACTTCATCATTGCAGCATTCACTTAGTTTAATTATTTAATTGGTATTCGTTGCTTTCTTAATTAATACTTCTTTACCCTCCACTCCTATCCCTAGTATTAAACAAAAAATGAGTACAACTTAATCATGAGCATTTAAGTGTGACTACTTGGTATCTGATGAGTGGTAAGGTACCCCTACACTCAACCATATGAATACGAGTGTTCATGCATGATCCGGTCAAACTCTTCAAATGGGCTAGTTTTGGTATCTAAATAGTTACTCATTGATTGCAATTCACTGTCTTCCCATCTCGACTAGTATTTGCTTTGTCATGTATGGTTTAGTCTATAATGAGGTGTATTATGTAGTCCTAAATTAGTGCTACTCCTAAAGGCAATAGAAAATCACTTGAATTAAGCTAGGAGGAAAAGGGAGAGAGAGTTAAACTAATAGGACATAGGGGGAAGAGAATCTAAACTAGCCTAAGTGTGATAAGCATCCCTTCCTTAATCATCCATACACATGTTGGACCTTGTGTACAACTACTACTGGGATTACCAAGCACATATCCTAGGTATGCTACTAGGATACCAAGTAGTCATACTTAAATGCTCGTGATTAAGTTGTACTCATTTTGCATTTAATGACAGGGATAGGAGTTGAGGGTAAAGAAGTATCAATTAAGAAAGCGATGAATAAAAATTAAATAATTAAACTAAGTGAATGCTACAATGATGAAGTAATCTCAATCTTTATTTCTAGTCATGTGCATGTCCAAGTATGTCACACTCGAATAAAGGTATTGTATAATTACAATCATCACACTACGAGAATGCACTAGGAGAAAGGGTTAAGAAGAACTAAAAATGAAAATTAACTTCTAACTGAACTACCACTTTGACTCCTTATGCCAACATGTGTATTTATAGGCCCACACAGGAGTCATGATGTCATGTATCCGATACTGCTAGCCAGGCCATGATAGTGCGTACCCGATATCGCAGATTCAATATCATGGATTTGATATCAGAGCCTAATGAATCATGATTCATCATACCCCCACGACTGAATGAAAACTTGTCCTCAAGTTGTACAAAATAAGAACAAGCCCCATTGATTACACAGTGGATAGGTATGGGATTATTGACTAACTAGGAATTATTCATGCCACAGTGTGGAATTGAATAGAACAAAGTTGAGACATGAACAAAAAATTACAAAATTGCAAAATTTTATTGGAACTCATGTGGTTCCACATGGCAGTGGCTCCTCCATGGGTCACTTCCCCTTATCTTGTGCTCCAGGTTTTGGGATTTGGTGGCTCTGAAGGAGTGCCTGGAGTTTTTCCTCTTCTGTTGGAGGATCCTATGCCATCCATGTTGATGCTCCAATGTTTGATGGAGTCGACACTTCCCATGTACATGGTAGTTGCGAAAACATCTAATTTGCTTTGATGTAGCAGGTTGCAAACAATTGTTGTTCCTCCTCATAGGCTCTCACTTTATCCTTGTAGTCCTGGTAATTTGTAAGCCATCCAGCCAAGTCTGTCATGACATCTTTCTACCGTTGGTAGCTAGGCTTAACCACCTCTAATTTAGAATTTGCAACTGCTAGCCTTTGCAATGTTTTCTTGCATTTCGCAAACTCTGTTTCATATTTGGCGTAGGTGGTAGCTACCTACTTCTCTAGCTCTGTTCTTCGGTGTCCTACTATTAACATGGCTAGGTTGGCATATCGTAGGTTTACCAGTTCCATGTACTCTATAAGATATTGGATCTACAGGTCCTAGCTTTTGAGCTTTGCCTAGTGGACGAATGCATATGTGTCCAATATGGCTTGCCAATCAGTGTGTTGAGTGCTGAAGGTGTTAATGTGGGCCTTGGCCATATGGATTTCTTTCTTGATGACTTGCTTATAAATCCCCACCTGGTCTCTAAAATGCTCTTTTAATTTTTCATGTGGCTTGGCCTCATTTTGCCACGCACTTATTTCAATGGCCTTCTTTTGAAAGATTGTGCGTACCTCCTCCATTAAGAGGGTTTTATTCTCTCTGGTTAAGCGATTCATGTCTTGGTTGACTCTAACCAACTATTCTCCTAACTTTTGGAAATTTTCTTTGAGAACATTTTTCTATTTCTCCATAGTGGTCAAGCTAAGATTATTCATGGCGAGCTATTTATTTTCTTCTTGCAATGCCTTGAGTGCTTTGACATGCACGTATGTTTGCGCTTATGCCTTAAAAGCATCCCAATTGGCCTTCTCCTTCTCCTCCACCACTCTTTTATTATCCACCAACAATTTATTGAGCTGCTCTATCCTAAAGGTGTCCAATTGGTTTACAACAATGAATTGAGATGGGTCCTGCTATGCAATTTGTAGGGTAACGAGCCTTTCTTGGAGTCTTGCCAACTTTGCCTCTACATGCTTAGCCATGATCTCTGCCATGACTAGATTTCCTTTGGTGGAGATGAAGTTTGATTTCATTGCTATGACATCTTGTGAAATGTCAAATAAGGACGTCATCACTTGTCTTGTTTATAGCAACTGATCAAGAACATTCTCATGCTCCGTAGGAGTCATTGAGGGACTACCCAGGGTTTGAGCATCACATGATCCTATGAAATTTGCTGGTGGCACAACAAGAACATTGAAGGACTCTTTGATATGGTCCGTGAACACCTCTATGGCTCCCGTTACATCTTGGTGTTGCATGACCACTACTGTAGCCCCTTCACCATTCTCCAGTTGCACCTGGAAGGATGCAGCATTCCCTGAAATCTATTATGACCAATGTGTCTCCTCTCCTCCTATTTGAATGGACACTTCACCTCATGCGGAATCTATAGAAACTATGGTCCATACAGTGTCGTCGATGATGCAGAAGAGATTGGCATCATCATGACTTCTCCAATTGACCATCTCAATGATGGCCCTCAGATGGCTCATTGATTGTTGATAATCTTGTGACGGTGGCGGTGGTTGGTCTCACTGGCTCATGCTGGGCCTTGCTCCTTGTTGTTAACTGGGCCTTGTACTTGGGAGTTGGCTAGGCTTTGTAGTTTGAGTTGTATTGGGCCCCACTGTCTGTTCTTGTTCGAGCTCTAGTGTCTCACCAGCACTTTTCCTTTGGGTTGGTGGCTTTAGTAATTTAGCAAATGAAGCATTTTGGGCTCTTCTCGAGACGTCATTGGTGTTCTCTAGAATTTCAGCATGCCTACATAGCTTCCTAATGAGACAAGGAAAGGGCAACATGAACTTCCTTGTCTTGCGTTCTTCAAACTGCCTTAAGATCTCCATGAGATACAGATGGGGAAGGTTAGCATTAACCTTGCCCATTAATATTGTACTTCATGTTGCCACATACTTTGAGATTCTGTTTAATCCTTTCATGGGGAAGATATGATAAGTGCCAATTTTGAAATATATTCTTTCTTCCAGTGTTAACTCCCCATATGTCTTATCCTCTTTGCCATATGCCCTGTCCAACCAAATTCTTTGCACATTAGCATCAAAGTGAGTGGATAGGTAAGCAACTTTTGGCCCTATATTTGGAAGGTTCAACACTTCCAAAATGGCCTTGGTGAAAAAATCTACAAACACACCACAAATGTTAATTGTGGTGCCTTCTTCTTTATTATGCCAAAATTGGTACGTTTCTCCTAAGTACCAGGCATCACTTTCATAGAGGATGGGCCATAATGGAGACCCTTTGAGTTGGTCCCTAACAGCCTCAAGAGCAAACTCCATGATAGGTCCAAAGTTTAATTCCATGATCACAGTTGCTAACATGGACCTTTCATGGATTTCCTACACGCATTTTGGGGGTAATGTGAGATGTTGTCCCTATTCAAGCACTTTAGCCATTCCTCATTCCGCTTGTCCCAATTGCACAGTAGCAGGAGGCTCTTGATGGATGATGAATGATTGTGCCTCCTACTCTACACATTCCTTGGGAGACTCTTGGTCTCTACCTATCCTTGGTCATTTGGACATAGCTTGAGAGGATCCTCCTCGTTTTCCATGTTTAGGGGCCATCTACAATCACACAAGGTCGATCATTAGTAAGGTTGCTTACAAGATTTTATTTATATCTTACTTCTTGCCTCAAATAAATTCATTTCTTATTCCGTGTGATTTAGAGTTAGGAAATTTTATGAAAATGTCCCCTAAAATTTTTAATATTGGACCTAATTCAATTAGGTGGTTTCAAAATTTAATTTCCCAGTGTAGGTGAGGAGATAAAATTGATTTTGACAATATGTTTATTATTTTTTATAATCAATTACCCTTTATAGTATCCTTCAGGTGATGATGAATTTCAAAAAATTTATGCATGATTTGAAGTGTATCCTTCTCCCATGACTAAGCTAAACACTCTAGGTTCAGGTAGGTTTAAGTGGAATGGGAATCGGAGCACTAGTGAGTGAGTTATGGTTGTTTGACCAAGAGGTGCGCAAGTCACAATTCATGGAAGAAAATGTGAAAAACTCCCCCACATGAATAGTTGAGAATGATGTTGACATGTGTGGGGGGTCCATATATATAGTTTTTGTTGATGTGATATTGCGTACCTGATAATGTGGCCCTGATATCGCGTACCCGATATTGCAACCTATTTAAAATAGGGTACTTAGACAAATTGGTGAAATTTTGAAATTTCAAGGTAAAAAATGAAGGATTTGAGGTCAATGCAAAAAGTCCAAGGTATTTTTAAATAGACCAAAAGGCACAAAAAGTATAATGGGGTAGGATCTAACAATGAAATTCATAAGTCGAATGAGGAAAAAGGACATGTTTTGGTACATAGGAATAGTTAAATTGGAAGGATGATAAGGAAAAGAATAATGTTGGTAGTGTAGTACTTGGAGGGTATAAAATGATGCGATGATGTGCAAAAAATTCAAATTACAAAAGTCACACAAGTGGGTCCTCCCCAAAGCAGGTTCCAACTTGTAATGCCCTTGCATAACTAGACCTTAAAATGTCCGTAGGCACTAGAAGGGTTAAATGTAATCCACACCAGTTCCACAAAACACACACATGTAGATACCATCGTGATGATGTATGAATTCAATGCTACATAAGACACACATCGCACATACATGGATAGTGGATGAGGTGAATTGTAGAAGGGATTGTAGAGATTGAGACATGAGGTAACTGACCCAGGGCACAATGAATCTTGAGTGTAGGATGTGATTAAGGTGTCATTAGCCCATCACTCCAAAATCAAGACCAAGTCCATTCCTTCGATCAGTGACATCACATTGTTTCATCCGATGATGGACAACCATAATAGCATCATGACAATAAGGGGAATGATCACTTGGCATTTTTTGCAAGGGAGAAGTGATTCAGAATTGCTTTGTGGCACTTTGATCTTGATTTTTTTTCTCTTTCTTTTTATTTTATTTTTTTTGAATGTTTAATCTAGAGAAGTTGCCTACCTTTGAGCATGGGTGCATGTCCTTCTAGTGGGACCCCCTAGAATAGCATTGGTTTTCTTGAGTGAGTGCCTTTATTACTGTTACTTCCATTTTTCATAAGATCTACAAGGATCTTAGTACAACTGGGCTACATGGTAACTCTTACAAATGTCACCAAAGAGAATCCACAAGTCCCCTTGATGTCACACCCTAGTCATTCCCTCTTGGTCCATCCTTCTTTGCTCTAGGTATAATGAGCACAAAATTACTTTAAGTTTTAATGATGTCAATAATATCACCATACCTAGAGTAGAACCTCTTATTCATAGAATGGTTGGGTGGATGTGATGGGATTACTATCCAAATAATTAGTTACTTGAGACTTGATAGCAAAGAACAACACCTCAACCAACGAGTCACATGAGTATTTTATCCATAGATGAGATTACTCATAAAAAGATAAAAAGATAAAACAATAAATTGAAAGATGAAAAAGTGGAAAATAAAAAATTGTAAAATTAAAGAAAAGAAATTTTTTTTGTTAATTTTGCTTGTTAGAATGTGGAATATGCCCCATAACTAAACCTTTGATCATGGCGAAAATTAATAAATGAAAAGTGTGGATCCATGCATGTTGGAAATGTTGGGGATCGATCATATCCCAACCACTGGGTGTCTTTTGATGTGGTGGTTGGAATGTACCCATATTGGGGTTCACACACTCAACCATAATAGACATAGTGGGGGAGGTTATATGATGGGGTCATGGGATAAGGAGCTACCCCACTATGGCATCCTTGATCGTAAGATGGCATGCAAGGATCAATGTGTCCCCCTCTATGGTTATATTCATTGGGCTGCATAGTTGTTGGAGTATCGATTGGTGGCCATAATAAGGTAACACGAGGTGTTGAGTTCGAGGAGAAGGATGCATCACAACATTGAAATTGTGCTAGTTTTGGGAGGTGTAGTGTGTTCAACATCGTGGTGCTTCTTTCTACGGCCATGCTTAAAGAAAGGGTGCTTTTGAGCATTTCCACTACTATTGACAGTAGTAGCACAAGTAGCATTCATAGGTTGGTGCTATGGTGCAAAACCTTTTGGCACAATATGTGGCAATGTAGAAGGAGGTGAAGGATGAGAATATTGTTGTTGAGGAAAAGTGTAAGGTACATGAGTTGGTGACCTTGGTGGAGAGGATATGAGTGGATAGTATTCCAAAGAATGATAATGATGAGGTGAAGTAGAGGATGATGATCCGGTTGGAGAAATAGTGTGTTGAACATAGTAAACATTTGATTTTGGGACATACAAAGGATATGGTTGGGTTGGCAATGGCCTCCCTAACAATTGGGGCTTTTGCCATTATGGTTGAACCTGATATTTTTGTACAAAATCTGGATGTAACATTCCTCCCCAGTGCTCATGTAAATGTGACAAAACTAGGCATTGGCCTTTGGGCTGATCGTATAGACATTTGTTGCATTGATATTTGAAGTTGGTAGTTGAGTTCTTATTCTTATTATCTTCTACCCTTTGTTCTAATTGTTGC
>MNCI01030796.1:22034-37342 GCA_015680685.1 Gnetum montanum | reverse complement strand
TAGCACACGTGATCCGATCGAACTCTGTAGACTAAATGCATAAATGCCCCATGGAACACTTGGGGTTAATCATTCGTTGTCTTCCCATACTTACTTCTTGTTGTCACGATGTATGGTTAAGTAAGTCCAAGGTATATGATTTTTTTGGTCTTTTCTGGTTTTATCTCCTATGCTAAAGGGTGAAGGGTTGAGAAACTAACTAACTCTAACTAAGGACCTAAGTCTAAATTAACTAGCGTCAGCATCTGTTCCCACTTACCGTACATACCCAGAACTATGCAACTGTGGCTACCAAACGCTAATCATTACTGTGATCACCACACGTAACGCATGTGCTCAAAGTGGTCGTACTGAGGCACCTAACTAGCCTAAGCGTGATGAGCAGCTGATTCCTTAACTAGCCGTACACATCCATAGATGCTCTTAATCAAGTCGTACTCATCCCACGTTCTAGGAGACAAGGGTGAGAGAATCTAATTGCGATGAGTAGCCGATTCCTTGGTTAGCTGTACACATTCATCAATGCTCGTAACCAAGTCGTACTTATGCCGCACTAATGCATGTAATAAATAACATGTAAGAAATAAAAAATAATAAACCTATTCCATGCACTGCAAGGTTTATCCACAAAGCTCGTCTTTATTGTTGTACACAACTTGCGTTTAGATACAAAGTTGCTCGAATACAGATCTATTTACTTGGGGACTCCTACTGCGGGCACATGGAAAATATTCTATCTCTGGAGTGATTAAACTGCCAGAGGTTCGCTACTTCTAGCCTAGGATGCTAAATGAGGGGAGTGCCGCCTCTTATTTATAGATTTGGTGGCGGACTGCGATATTGCGTACGCGATATCGCAGGGGACGACACAATATCGAGTACGCGATATCGCAGTGCATGCGATATCGTGTCTCATTAGTTATTAAATACAAAAAATGACTTTCACAAGAAGATTTAACGATTAATTTTTCTAACTATTCTTATCATTTATTGTATAATTTATAACACAACAAATATACAAAAAATTTAACTAAAAAAATTATATTTTAACTTTATGTCTACACTACTTGAGCAATGGTTCTGTCTTGCAAAGCTTAAATGATTTAAATTTGCTCACATTATGTTCTACCTTAGTAAAATATTCTCACATTCAAATCACCTTCAATGCTATTATTAACTCCACTTTAAAAAAAAAGAAAAAATATAAATATTACATGAAACTTCAAAACATCAAATGAGAGGCCTTTTATTATTACACATGTACATGTATTTTTCTAAGCAAAAAGGGCCTGTACTGTATTATATTAAACATGGCTAAAATTTCATAGCTAGTAACTTCAATGATACATTGCTTAGGAACAAGAAAATATTAAATTTTTAGATTAAAGAGGTCATCAACGCAATAAATTTTTCCAAATTTTGATATGTAAAACTAAAGATTTTCATCAAAAATAGTTTGACCACAACTCATAGTCCACTCATGGTATTGCAAGAAATAGATAATAAGTCTACCATGACTTGTAGTTGTCTCATGGTGAACGTTCAAAATAAGGTAAATTCACCACAACTCATGGTACCCTCATGACACATTTGTGGAATTTTCAATAAATAGTTCCTCTTTGTTTTCAAATACCACAACTTGTAGTTGAATCATGTTACTATCTCCAAAGCCTATGTAAATACCATGACCCAAGGTACTTAGAAACATTTACCACAATTTGTGGTACTTCAAAAAATTTTATTTTTTCAAAATTCAAGGCTAAAATTTAAACATAATCATTAATAAATTGAATCTAAGTTATCAATAGTTCCTATTTCATATAAGCTACAAGAATGTTGGCTTGATGATTTGAACATATGCAATGAAGATCAGATAATGAATCTATAAAAAAAGGTTGCTACATCATTATTACAAGAAAGCTATCAAAATGAAGACAAAAAAAAAAGAAAAAGGAAAAAAGGACCTAGGAAAAAATAATTGAAGATCACTTGAAGAAACTACAAATAAAGAGAGATCTAGCTTTTCATAGAGGTGAATGGTGAGACTAAACTCATGTATCCAACCTCATTTTGTTGAGACAAGGATAAGATGATGACAATGATGATAAGTAAGGATCTACGATACGCATTCCCTAAGGAATACATCTCTAATGCCTAACTTATAAGATAAACATCCATAAACTAAAATTGCATAAATTCTATATGGTAGCATGAATAATAAAGTGTACTACCAGCTAAGAGATGAGCTTATCTAGCATCTAACATGATATAATATCATCTGACTACTACCAATAGGAAAGTAAATTTACTCTATCACGATCCATTATGATATGGTATTCAAGTACATGTAAATAATTATTAATAGCTTTGACCTTCTACAGAAAAATGAAATTCTAAAAATTTTTGATTCAAAATAAATTTGTTCAATTCATCATGAGTCATGGTTTGTTAACTATGAAATAACCATAAGTCATGGTTTATAAGAAATAGAGATGTTTAATATTCTAGGAATACCATGAGCTGACCACAAGTTGTGATGGCTTACCACGATTGATCCATGGATCATGGAATGTTTATCTTACTTTCTTAAATGATCATGAGTCTTGAAGGAATTACACAAGTCATGGTTGAATAATAGTTGATAGTGATAGATGAAGTAATTGATCATGAGTGATGATTACCTCATGGAAATTTCCTGGTTGACCACAAGCTAACCATGAGTCATGGTTTGTTATTTGATGATACACAAGCTATAGTTTAGTCATGGTCTAACGGAATTATTGAAAATGATAATAATTAATGATAGTGTTGATGACTTGATACTAAAAACTAATCTAGTAATAATGGTAAATGTTGTTGATGAGAAACAAATACTTGATGAAAATGAACAGTTGGGAACAAAAGCTTTGGAGAAGATGAATAGCTAGGAGAACAAAAAGATCATAGAGAATCTCATAATCAATCTTTGTTGTTAGTAAAACCAATCATTACATTCATGTATGGCCTTAGACTTTAAAGAGAATGATTAGGGCTATATCAGGGAAATTTAGGGAGTCATTCCCCACAGTAAAAATATAGGAATTTCATGAGTGGCAAGTACCCTTATGCTCAACCATATGAATCACCTAAGCATTCACATGTGATACAATCAAATTTCGTGGATTCTATGTCTTCTAGTACATTGTTCTCTAGGAAGTAAAATCATCCTAATAGTCATTCGTTGTCTTTGCAACTACACTTGTGATATGCAAAGGTATGGTTAAGTGTAATTGAGGCATATGATTTTTTTTTTGTTTTATGTTTTGGATGCTTAAAACAGAGGATGGAAGGAATGAAGTAATTAAATTACTAATTTAATCTAACTAACTACACCTAAATAATCCTATCATAAGCATTTATTTCCACTTGCTGCATACATCCTAAACACATTTAGTGCTACTGGGTTATCAAATGTCAAGCGTTACTGGGATTACCAAGCGCCAAGAGTATGCTCGAAGTGGTTGTACTTATGTGCCTAATTAATCACTACTTAATCTAACTTAGTTTAGCCTAATAAATTATTTAATTACTTAAAGCATTAAAGGAAGTCACATAAAACATTAAATTCATAAATAAATAATTAATCTATTTCCAAGCGATGCAAGGTTTATCAAAAGGCTTGTCTTTATTATTGTTCACATTGCTGTGCTTAGGTACATTAGTGCTCAAATAAAGATCTGTAGACTTTCTGACTCTTGCTGTGAGCATTCAGAAAAATATTCTAACTTTCAAATGATAAAACTACAAGAGCTCTGCTACAACTATGACAAGACATGCCATAAACACAGCGGGTGAGCATGTATTTATAGACTTTATTGTGGAGCTACATTGATAGGACCTCATAAACGTAGCAAATGCTATGTCGATGTGGTCCCATTAATGGGGCAACACCATGTTGATGGGGGTCCATCGATGTGATAATTTGTCACTTCATCATATCCCCAAGATTGAATGAAAACTCACCTTCAAAGTTTTTTACAAAATTGAAAAGGTATGGGATTATTGACTGACACTTAACACAAAAAAATTGAGTGCCCAGTGTACAGATTAACATCATTGCAAAATTTATGGTGTTCATTATATAAAATTAAACACCATGATATGACTACTCAAACTGGATGGCACATCCTTTGACAAAGTGAAGATGGTTGAGAAAATCAAACAGTCCTAGGTGGTGGAGGTTCTTGAGGTTTTGAAGGACCTTCACTAGCTTCGGATGCATGCTATGGGTAAGGAGGCAGTGGCTTTCCTACTACAACTACTACATAAATGGAATCAAAAGGCATCCAATAATTCCTTCATGTTCTCCTCCTTTCTCTAGGGATGATTCATAGTCCACGTGGCATCACCAATGTGGTTTGGAATGGGGATATCCCATGGATAGGACATTAATGGGAACAACTCCTTGACATTCATGAACCAAGAAGCAAATTGTTTACATTTGACCTTAAACACCCTAACTACATTTTGTAGCTCATAGTAGTCATTCATTCTTTTGGCTAGGCTCTCGACTGTGGATCTCTGATTAGTATATTTATCCTTAAGAACCTCAAGTTTAACATTTTCTACGACAAGCTTTTGCTTGGTGTCCTTATGGTGCATGAACTTGGACTCATACAACAAGTATGAGCTAGCCACCTGCTTTTCTAGTTCTGATCATGGCCATACGGTAGTCAACATAGCCAAGTTTGTGTATTAGAGGTTGGCAAGCTTCATGTATGTAGTCATCTCCTCTATCTGCAACTCCTTTAGATAAATTTCTACTTTATTATATTGATCAATATTATCAAGGATGGGCTGCCATAATTTACATCCTTCTTGGAGTTGCTAGAGGGTCTCATTCTCCTTTGCCTTCATCACTTGAATGTGATTCTCATTTATTTCCTTATATAGGTCAACCTAGTCCCTATAATGATTTTTAACTCTCTTAAATATAAGAGCCTTTGATTTCCATGTGGCTACTTCTATTGTAGTCTTTTGGAAAAGGGCATAGACCTCCTCCATGAAGAGGTTTCTATTCTCGATTACCAATTTCCTTAACTGTATATTTGCTTTGGCTAGTTTCTTTTGCTATTGATGGATAAAATTAGTTAATTTTTATTTATGCACATCAACATTTTGCAGGCAATGATTTTCTATGATCAACTGCACATTCTCCTAGTGGGTTAGATTGAAGACCTTCTAAATTTTATGCTAGTTGGACTCTGCCAAGTATTGGTAGAACATCACTATCTCCATCACATCCTCAAACCATTTCAACCTGGTGTGAAGCTATTCAAGAGCTGCATCTCCTGTTAGTGCTGGGTTAAGAAATGTAGGGTTGGCAATATGGGCTTTCAATTCAACAACTTCTATAGCCAAGTGTTCATTTAGCTTCTTGGCTATTTTGAGTTGCCCTTCCAAAATAATATTCTTGCCCCTTGCCTCTAGTAGCTTTTTCTAGGTTGTATTTATACTATCTGAAAGGTTAAAGACATTCGAAAGTGGTTGCCTAGTTTCTACTAATCGGTCTAGCAGTTGTTAATATAATGTTACACTTAGTCTACTGCTTATGGTCCTTGCGGATGTCTGCACATCTTTAAGTGTTATGATGTTTGGTAAAAATATCATAGGCTCATTGAGTATCTTAGTGATTCTACCAGCAACCACCTTTGCTATTGTTTCTTTCCCTTTGTGCTACATCACTAGTACTATTGTCCTCCCTCCTCCAAGTGCACCAAAAAGCTCATAGTGTTCCCAGAAATCTCTTGGAGTTGTTGTTGTTCTAAGAGAGATACCTTAGCTTCCTCCATAAAAGACCCTGTAGCATGGGTTGTGATTGGTTCTTCCTAGGATTGTTCTTGGCCTCTTTCCATTCTTGGCTATTTTCCCTTGGTTGAGACTATCCTCCTTCCTATGTGTGTTTGCCTTTTGGTGCCATCTATGGTTACAACACATTTGTGGATTAGTAGATATAATGTGTAACTTAAAATATTTGGATACCTTATCTCATTGATTAGTTACACTTGGCTATAGTTGGATCATGGTAGATTGACTATTTTATTATTATTTAATTAATTACTTTTTTATTGTAAGTGTCATTAGAGCTTGTTGGAAAGATTTAACTTTTGTAATTTGGTGTTTTAATGTTGATTCCTTAGTTAAATGTTTGTGGGAGCTAGAAAAATGTCAAAAAAATTGCTATCAAAAATGGCACATTTGTGGTCCCCATGACTAAGAGCTTACCTCTGGAAGCTACAGGGGTGAAGAATGGAGTGATTTGGATAAATTGTTAGAAAGTTATGGGTTCTCGAAGGTTTTGGGCTCTGAAAATTGCAAAAAATCCTTGGGCATTTAAGAGTAAATGTGAAAATTTCAAAGGGGGGTTATGCATATATATAGCATTTTTACACTGCATTGATGGGGTTATGTATATGCATGGGCCTTGTCAATGAGGCCTTGTTTATGGGGTCCATAAATGAAATTTTCAAATTGGAATATTTCAAAAAATATAAGGAATTTTTGAATGAATTTGGAGTCTATGGAATCCTAGAAAAGCCAACAATATGATGAAATCATTAAAGAATGTCTTTGAAAGATCAAAAATTCAAAAATTTGATGGAGAATGTGTGAATTGAAGAAAATACTTAAAAGAGCAAATAATTAGATGTAGAAGATGGATGCATGCAAGATTTTGATTGCAATAATATCTAGGGATAAGGTGCTTAACAAACCCAACCAAGAGATATGAAAATGGGTCCTTCCCATAGTAGGCACATGCCCTATTTTCCCTTGCATAACCTTAACCCAAAGAGTCCATGAACCTCATAGGTGATTAATGATTTATAAAAGTTAAGGACCAAAACTAAGAAGATTCTACCAAAGAATTCAAGTACATCAAATAAAGACACCGAACAAGAACATGAACAGCAATAGTGAGGTGAGTCATGGGCAAGATGAATGGATGATGGAGAAGGTGGAATGGAGTTCCAAATTGAGGTTATAAGAAGTCCTTTGTGAATTTGTGTTTAAATGACTTGGGAAGATCCATCCCCAGTCTAGACCAAAACCAATTGCTTTTAGTGACTTCCCATCACCACTCCAAGATTGATCCACCTCCTTGAGACATAAGAGTGCTCCCACAAAACAACCATCATTCCTTAAAGAGAAGAAAAGTGAAGTAGGAAGTGAGAGAGGGCCTTAGTTAGAGGGGACCTTCAGGCATGGGTAACATGTCTTTCTAGTCCCATAACCAATGCTTATAGCCTTTTTATTTTTCTAAGGGGTGTGTTTTGAATTCCCACCATTTTTTTCATATTTTATATTTTATTATATATATTTTTTCTTTATTTGTTTCTTTTCTTTCTTTTTTTCTTAATGGCAATCACATCATGCAAATACTTATTTAACTTCCTATTTACGGTTGACATGGAATAGTAAGAAATCCATGGAAACACTCATGCATCTAAGTAAGTAGAAGAGTGCAAAGAGTATTGAGTTCCCTTGAAGTCACACCCTATGCAAAGCTTTAAATCCTTCCTAATTTTGGAAGCCATCAAGATTACAAATTTATTAAAGGTTTATTTAATGAAAGGAATCTCATATTCCCAAAATGAGGAAAACCATAGATTTTTGTGGATGGGTGGATGTCATGGACTCATTACCTATTCCATGAAAAAGAAACCATGCCTTAATCATCCATACAAAAGTTCAAAAATTGAAACCAAACATTAGCAAACAAAAACATTAAGTGCAAACCACCATTAGCAACAACTACAACACCACCATGTCTTCTTGGCACAAAACATGTTTATTGATAGAAATTAGAAAATTACACTAAGATAAAGTAAAATATATAAGAAAGTGTAAAATATTCAAGAAAACTTTAAATGTACTAATGATGGTGTAAAATAAAAAATGATGTAAAATAGGAAAAATTATTTAAATAAAAAAGGTGTAAAATAAACAATTTGCAAGAAACAAAAAAGACAAAGATGTGTAAAACAAAATATGAAAAATTGAGGAGCCACTCAATAGACTAGCATGGATATCCATCTCCCCTATGCCTAAGTTGGAAGGAGGAGATCTGAAAAATTGAGTGAGGTTGTTCATCCATTGAGGCGTTGCTTCCATTGCCTTGCATGGGTTCATGAAAAGGTTTGACTTGTTGCATGTTGATAAGTTGCTTGTTGCTTTGGCTCACAAGTTTGAAGATCAACATGGCCCTAGAAAGAAAGGTTTCATAAATGATGTAAGGCCCTTACCACAATTTTTGGAACTTAGTTCATTGAGGTACATGTGTGAGGTGCCAGTAAAGAACCTTATCTCCTAATTAAAATCTCTCTTTTCATGTTCTAAGTTCATGATTGTTTTTGTTGAATGCCTTGTGCACTTCATTCAAGGATAGAGCTACCAATTGATTTTTGTCTAGAACATTTAGGTTAATTAATCTTTATTTTTGTGTTAGAAGAAGGTCAAGGTCCAGGTCCTAGGCTATTGAAAGTGTACAGAGCTTGGATTGGAAGGTAGAGTTGGTAATTTTCCATACACTAGCTCATAGTAAGAGTAGCCTATAGGAAGTTTCCATGTTGAGTAGTATGCCTAGAGGAAATCATTTAATTTTGTGCTCTAGTCTCTTCTATATTTTCTAATAGTTCTTGTTAAGATCTTTGTGATCTTCCTATTGGTAACTTTTGCTTGATTGTTGGCTTGGAGATGGTAGGGTGTTGTTAATTTATGTTCAACCCCTAAGCATTGCATAAGCTTGGAAAAGGTAGCACTTGTAAAATGGGTTCCGTTGTTAGAAATTAGTGCACATGGCATACCAAACCTATTTACAACATTTGTTGTACAAACTACACAGTAGTGGATGATGTACAATCAATGATGGCTGTTGCTTCTACCCATTTTGTGTAGTAATCAATGATGACAATTATATATGTCTTTCCATTTAACATGGGTGTGATGGAACTTGTGAAGCCAATGCCCCATATGTCAAAGAGTTCTAGTGGTTGAATTCACTATTGAGGTTCCTCAATTTGTGTGGTCATCCCACCATCTCATTGATAGCATTCACAAGAGCAGATAAATTGGTGGGAATCCTTGAAGATGGTGGGCCAATAGTATCTTGCCATTAGGATTGTTATGGTCATGCATCTCCCTACATAGTGACCCCCATAAGGACCTTCATGAGCATCCTAGAGAATGCGTAGTTGATCAACATCAAGTACACACCAACGAACTAGGCCATCGGTGCACACCTTGTGAAGGTGTCCATTGATTTCCATGAACTATTTGGCCTGACAAAGAAATTTTTCTTTCTTCCTGTAGTCTAAATCTTACGACATTTCCTAAGTGAGAAGATAACTAAGGAAGCCATTGTATCATTTTGGTTTTGTAGGAATCTGTTCATTTATTGCATTGACAAAGAGAAGTTCATCTAAAAATTGATTAGAGAGTGGCTCTCCTCCTCTTTGTCATCCCATCATAACTGAGAGAGATGGTTAGTGATCACATTCTTAGTCCTCTTTTGATATACCATCGTAAGATCAAATTCCTACAAGATCATCAACCGCTATATGACATGGGGGCTCACTGTTGGCTTGTCCATTAGGAAATGGATGGCACTATGGTTAGTGTGCATAAGCACTTTATATCCAAGGACATAGTACTTGAACTTTTCCAAAGCATAGTCCATCGCCATTAGTTCTTTCTCTATGGTGGTGTAATTGAGCTACGTACCCATAATGCTTCAACTTATGCAATGGATATAATATGGACATTTTCGGTTGTCCAACTATGTAAGTGTAGCTCTCAATGCATAATTAGATGCATCTGTCATGATATGAAATGGTCTGGACTAGTCAGGTGCTCATATAGTTAGAGTCTCTTAGAACTTCTACTTAAGGCTCTAGAATGTTTTTTTTCTTTTCTTGGTCCAGATGAATGAAGCAAATTTCTTTGTTATCTTGACCAATAGTTTTGTGATCTTAGAGAAATTCTCTATGAGTCATTGGTAGTAGCTAGTATGTCCAAAGAATGATCAAACATCTCTAACGGTGTTTGGTTGGTAAGTTATTCCTTGGATGATTCTTATCTTTTTAGGGTCCACCTCAATCCGTACCTGAGAAATTTTGTGCCCTAGTACAATGCCCTCCTAGACCTTTGGATGGATCTTCTACCAATTGAGTTGAAGATTTGTCTTCACATGCCTTTTAAGAACTTGCTCAAGTTAGTCCAAGGTTTACTCAAATGTAGCACCATAGATGGAGAAGTCATCCATGAAGACTTCCACTTCGCAACCAATTTGTTGTTAAAAAATGCTCAAGACCAAGCATTGGAATGTTGTAGGAGCATTGCATAGACCAAAAGGTATCTTTCAATATGCAAAATTCCCCTAGGGACTCGTGAATGTTGTTTTAGCCTAATCCTCCAGTGCAATCTAGATTTGGTTATAGCCACTATAACCATCCAGAAAACTGTAATAGCAATGTCGAGATATAGTGTTTAACACTTCATCCACAAATGGAAATAGAAAGTGATCTTTGAATGTTGCCATAATCAATAGATAGAAGTTGATGTAGATCCACCACTTTCCACCTTTCTTTGGCATAATCACAAGTGGACTAACCCACTTACTATCTACAATGGGATAGATAAACCTTGCCTTGTGGAGTTGTTTGATTTTCTCTTTGATAATTTGCTTCAATTTGGGGTTCAACCATCGCTGCAATTGCCTCTTTGGCTTTATGGTTAGATTAGTGTAGATATGATACTAGCATATCCTAGGATTAATCTCTATGAATTTAGGATATGGCCAAGTAAAGGTTGTTGGCCATTTGTTGACCACCTTCAACAACATTCATTTCTATTCAAGAGCAAGATTAGAATTGATTATAATTGGCTTTCCATTTGTCAAAAATGCATACTCCATGTCAGTACGTAGAGTTTACAACACCATGGCCTCTTGTTTAAAATTTTTAGGGACTTCCAACTCTCCCCAATAGGTATCATCATTTGCATTATTAGAGAGTTGGTGATGAACTCACTTTAGTTTATCCATGCTTTTAATATAGGCACATGTCAGACTCTTAGAAGATTTCATACAAAGTTTGCTACTTTCAAGATCAGCTGTTAGCCATTGGTTGTTCTTTTACTTTGTGGCTACTACATATAGGCACCTTTGAATTTGAGATTCATTTGCACACTATCTACATGCTTTGATGGATGTGCTATTGACAAATTAGAGTTTTTGGACATAGTTGCACCCAGTATCACTATACATGATTCATTCAACTCTTTTCTTCTTGATCTTTCATAATTCATTCTCCTTGAAAATTTTCAAGGAGAGATCTTTGATGTCCATTCAAACATCAATAGTGCTAAACCATGCCATTCCCATAATAATTGGGAAGTCTTCCTTGTAGTTGTCAACGTTGATCACTAGAAAATTAGCACAAAAAGTGGTCACAATGTCCTCCATAAGTCACAAAGGAACCATGATTAACTAGTATGCCAATTCTAGATGGATATTACTCTTCTTGAGAGGTGGCAGGATCCATGCTTTTTTCATGTCATGGGAAATTAGATTGACACTGGAACTTGAATCAAGAAGAGCCTTGCATGGCTTATGTCCAACGATCTACAAGTAGATGAGAGGACTTCTAGGATTAAATCTTTTCCTAGAAAGGTTGCCAACCTTGATCCAATTAGATACAACATGGGTTAACATGATAATGCAAATCTTAGTAGGCATTTGATTTGAAGGATTCTCAAAAGGATTTGATGCAAAGGATGACAGAGAGACAAGGTGGCTAGCCACATTAGTTTGTAAGGATTTTAGAGGACTATTGGGTTAGAAGAATGGTTGCTTTTAGGATCTGGGTTCCAAACCATTCAGCTAGAAAGCAAACTATAAGTTGATTGCTCTAGTAGTATTAGGTTGTTGCAGTTGTGGTGGAATTTCATCCTGCATAGATGGAGTAAGAGGTAATTGGGTGGAGGGTGGAGGAGCATGTGCTAAAGGATGAGAAGAATGATAGGGATATGGGGTTTTCCCTTTAATAGATGGAGAATGAGTTTTGTGATACTTTGAAGGGCAATAGTGATGCTGAAAAGAAATGTGACTAGAAGAGTCACGTGGAGACATTGGTTGTTCAACATAGTACCCATATGGATCTGGCTACCTATAAGAGTACTATTGCCTTGGTGGTGGTATCCCCCATGACTGTGGGTATTGCCATTATTGTTATTACTCATACGGTTGTGGTGGAGCTCCACTTGGATAATAAGCTTGTTGTTGCTAATGGAACTACCTTGGATTACCTTGAGGATAAGGAAATCTTCTGGGTGCTTGCCTTCTTATCAATCTAGTATTTAGAGTGTACACCCTAGACTCCTAAAAGTGTGACATGATATCACAACACCCTTTAGGAATGTTCATATTGGTATATGTCACACTTGCCATCATCATCTAATTTTTTCTCCACAACTTCTTCTACTACAATAGCTTTGTCCTTACCATTTGGTAAGCATTTTCAACTTCTTTCCACCTCTTGTGGTTATAGTCACTACTATGCTCTCTTGTTTATTTTGTAATCTTTAGAGTAGTTTAAAATTTTTCATCCAACGAATCCCACATTTTATCTGCCATGGCTAAAATTTTAGACATAGATTTTTGGATTGGCAGCGTCTTTTGATTTGCCACCTCATCAAGTGGTGATTCCTCCTCATTGTCACAAAATTAGACCTCTATTTTTCTAATGAAAGGATCCCTATTATATTCCATAACACTTTCTTGTTTCCTTAGCTCTCCTTCTTCTTTTGCTACTTGTTCTATCAGCCTTTGGATCTAAGGGATTCCAAGTTTTGATAGTCTTCATTGGGCATAAACCCCAAGAGTTCTTCTCATTTCTGATTTGAGTCCATCTATGATGTGGCAAAGTTATTCTCGTTGATAATAACGATGGCTAGGGCATCATTGTATGAGAGAATAGTATCTACCCATGATGGCATCCAAGGGTTCATGTGTTTCTTGCTTTTATCCTTAGATCTACCTTCTTAGATTTGACACTTGAGAGTACGTTTGATATTTATCATTGAACAACTCTAACATTGTACTCCACTTGTGGATGGATTTTGGCTCTAAGACCGATACCAGCTTTCGGCTTCCTTGATTAGTGATGAGTGGTGAGGTACCGCTACACTCAACCATACAAATACAAGCGTTACACGCATGATCCAGTCGAACTCCACAGACTAAGTGCCTACACGCCTTATGGAACACTTAAGGTTAATCATTTGTTATCTTCCCAGACTTACTTGTATTTTTCATGGTTGTATGGTTAAGTAAGTCTGAGATATGTGATTTTTATAGTTTTTATGTTTTATCTCCTATGCTAGTGAGGTGAAGAATTAGCTAACTTTAACTAACTAACTAAGCCTTAGTTAACCTAGCATCAGCATCCATTCCCACTTATCGTTCACACCCTGAACCAATGCAACCTTGGTTACCAAACGCTATTCATTACTGGGATCACCAAGCGTAACACACGTGCTTGAAGTGGTCGTACTGTGCACTTAACTACGGGAGAAGGGTTGAGAGAGATTTAATTAACTAATAAGGTGATTAAATGATAAACAATAAATAAAAATAAATAAATTCCTATTTAGCCTATTCCATGCATTACAAGGTTTATCCAAGAAGTTTGTCTTTATTTCCGTACACAAACTTGTGTTCAGGTACAATATTTGCTCGAATAAAGATCTATTCACTTTGGAGCTCCTACTGCGGGCACATGGAAATTACTCTATCTCTGGAGAGGTAAAACTACTAGAGTTTCACTACAGTCTAGGCCTAAACTTAGAAATGGCCACCTCTTATTTATAGATTTGGCGGTGCACTACGATATCACGTACTCGGTATCGCAGGGGAAGATGCAATATCTCATACGCGATATCGTGGCCCATGCGATATTGCATCTCATCAATGAGTATCTTGGGAAATAGCTTTAATTTTTGCCAATCATTTTCAATATTTTGTAAGGCACAGTCATCGTGAAAGGCTTGAAGATGTGTTTGTGGATCAGAGTTATATCCCCCTCAAATTTGGGGATATTATTCATGTCAAGTCACTTGATTCAACTATCTTTCACATGCCTGGTTGGAATTTTCATTACCTAATTGATATTCAACATACTCCGAGTTGCCAGCAAAGGCTCATCATTATCATTATTTTGATGATGCCTATGATTTCTTCTACTACCTCTTCATTCATGGTGGGCATGGGGATCATTATTATCCTATTATTCACCTTCATCACAGTTGTTCTTTCGGTGGCATCTATCAGAACTAGAAGAGGAAGAAGAAGATGCAGACGAAGAGGACAAAGAAGGAGGAGGATTGCCACCACCATGGTGTTTGCTATCCCCTTTATGCTTATCACAACCATGTTCATCATCTTTATTATCATGTTGATGCTTGCATGAGCCCTTGCTTGGACTCCCACTTTTGACTAAACATAGATTATTGATAGTGGATTGTAGCTTCAGGTTCAACCCCCCATCACCAATATCAAGGGGTGGAGAATCTTCATGTTGAGAGCCCCTAGGGGGAGGATCCTCATTGTTGTTTTGGTTAAGTAATAATAAGGGATTAGTAAATTTTTTCTCCTTCCTCGCCTCATGGTGCTTCTCCTAGTTCACCATCTTTCTCTTCCTCTTGAATGTTTAGTTCTAACAAAGATGAACGTAGTTATAGAGATAGCGCTTTACTATGGGTTCAAGATAAAGATAGAAATCAAAACCAAGGGCAAAATCAAAGACATAAAAATGAGCATAGACAAGATCATCACAATTATATGAATAGAAATATAGATTATCATCATGACATGTCTGATACAGATGAACACTTGTTGGCTACTAGGAGTATAACATAGATTTGGAAGGCAGTTTAAATACCTCAAAGGCATCAAAGGGATAGCTGCATCAAATGTCTTGATATGGACAACATTCCTAAATTTAGTGGAGGCTATAATTTTGATCCACAACATCATTTACAAGCCTTCCATGATGCTTGCACCTTGCAAAATATAGAATGTAAGTGGCAAAAGCTTAAGCTCTTTCCTGGAATACTAGTAGATGAAGATAGTAGATCATTGGAATTAGATTTAATTTATCGATGATCCATAATGCAAGAACTCTTAAATGAAAAATACCAAACCTATGCGAGAGTGTCAAACTTGAGAAAATAAATCCAAGGATGGAAGTAAGAAAATGATGAATCCTTGGATG
>MNCI01030796.1:9921-21566 GCA_015680685.1 Gnetum montanum | reverse complement strand
AACCACAAAAGAGGATGATGGATGTGAAATCTACCTATATGATCATCTAAAGGGCTATTGCCTAGTTATGTTACATCTACATGAGTATTGGGATTTTTCTTTGAATCCCAAGTTTGTATAAAAGCAAATTCCTAGGAAATTATCATACTCATAAGGTAATTATAGATAGTCCTACAACCAACTATACTATCCTAGTGGGACTTCTTATGAGCTTCAAAACTACTATTAAATGCAGTGGCAAAACCCATAGTTATGGGAAAGGCCATTATCAAACTAGCACTACACTTACTGCTCATTAGACTTGTACAGATATTACATTGAACAACCTATTTTCTCAACTAGTTCTACTTCTTCTACCTAAAATCACTACTACAACTCTCCTGAATATCATCAACTTGCAACAACTTCTGAAGGATCACCACCTCATGCCTCTCACCCTTCATCATATCCTCAATATTCTCATACTTTCCTCCACCATATGCCATTGCCAATTGATGAGTGATGAGGTACCCCTACACTCAACCATATGAATACGAGCATTCACGCATGATCCAGTCGAACTTTGTGGATGGGCTAGTTGTGGTATCTAGATCATTAAACATTGATTGCAATTCACTATCTTCCCACCTAGACTAGTATTTTCGTTTTCACGTATGGTTTAGTCTAGAGTGAGGTGTATGATGTGGGCCTAAACTAGTGCTACTCCTAGAAACAATGGAAAATAACTTTGTTTTAGCTAAGAGGGAGTGGGAGAAGAGAATCTAAGCTAGCCTAAGTGTGATGAGCATCTGTCCTTAATCATCTGTACACATCTTGGACCCTGTGTACTACTTTTGGGCTTACCAAGCGTATATTACTTTAGCACTCCTAGATACACTATTGGATTACCAAGTAGTTACACTTCAATGTTCATGATTAAGTCGTACTCATTCTACATTTAACAACAGGAATAGTAAATGATGGTAAAGAAATATTAACCAAGAAAATAATAAATAATGATAACAATTAACAATAACAATTAAAAAATTAAAACTAAGTGAATGTTGTAATGATGGAGTAATCTCGATCTTTATCGCCGATCATGTGCATCTCCAAGTATGTCACACTCAAATAAAAGTTTTGTACAATCACAAGCATCACACTATGGGCATGCACTTGGGAAAATAGTCTAACTCCTAGGGAAAAAAACTACAAGAGCTTCACTACAACTTGAACATAAGATGCCTAAATGTGGAAGCTGCATGGATATTTATAGTGGAAAATGAACTCTGCATTCACGAGGCCATATCAATGCATGCAAAGATGCATTGACGGGGTCACATTGATGTGGCCACGTTGATAGGGCTTCGTCGACATGGCCTAGTCAATGCTATCCACTCGATGCTTCATCATACCCCCATGACTAAATAACAACTCGACCTTAAGTCAAACAAAATGAGTATACATGTAATTAATTACACAGTGGATAGGTATGGGATTATTAACTACTAGGCATTTACTCATGTCACAGTGTGGAATTAAATAAAATAAAATTGGGACACAAACACAAAGTGTAGAATCCAAAATTGTTGGAACTCATGTGGTTCTTGGTAGTGCTAGCTCTTCCATGGGCCTCTTCCCCTTATCTTGTTTTCTAGGTTTTAGAAGTTGATGGCTTTGAAGGAGTGCCTAGAGCTTCTCCTTGTCAGTTCGGGGGTCCTATACCATCCATGTTGATGCTCCAATGATTGATGGAGTTGGCACCTTCCATGAACACGACAGTTGCAAGAATATTTGATTGGCCTTGACATACTAGGCCGTAAACAACCATCATTCCTCCTCATAGGCTCTAGCCTTGTCCTTGTATTCCTAGTAGTTTGTAAGTCAGTGAGACAAGTTTGTCGTGACATCTTTTTTGTGCTTCGTAGCTAGCCTTGACCACCTATAACTTAGAATTTGTGACTTCTAATTTCTGCAATGTCTTCTTGTGCTCAGCAAATATGGTCTCATATTTCACATAGGTGGTTGCTACGTATTTCTCTAGCTCTATTCTCAAGCATCCTATTGTTAGCATGGATAAATTGGCATACTACAAGTTTGCCAATTCCATGTATGTCATAAGATCTTGTATCTATAGGTCCGGCTTTTGAGCTCTACTTGGTGGGTAAATGCATAGGTATCCAATATGGTCCACGAGTTAGTGTTTTGAGCATTGAGAGTGTTGATATGAGCCTTGGCCATATGGATTTTTTTTCAACTACTTGCTTGTACATCCCCACTTGGTCCAAGGTCAACTCTCCATACGCCTTGTCTTCCTTGCTATACGTCCTTTTCAACAAAATTTTTCATGCATAAGCATTAGAGCAAGTGGGTAGGTGAGCAATTTTCAACCCTGTATTCAAAAGATTTAACACTTCCAAAATGGCTTTGGCAGAGAAATCTATAGAAACACCACCAATATCAACTGTGGTTCCTTCTTCTTTATTGTGCCAAAATTTGTACATCTATCCCAAGTACCAGGCACCACTTTCAAAGATGATAGGTAATAATGGGGATCCTTTGAGTTGGTCCCTGATTGCTTTAGGAGTGAACTCGGTGAAAGATCCAAAGTTGAGTTCCACAATCATGGTTGTTGACATGGACCTTTTGTGGATCACCTGAATACATTCCGGGGACAACATGTGATTTTGTCCTTGTTTAGATGCTTTAGCGGCTCCTCTTTCAGCCTATTCCAATTACACGGTAACATGAGGCTCTTGATGGATGCTGAATGATTATGCCTCTTGTTCTGTATGTTCGTTAGGAGGCACTTCGCCTCTGCCTCTCCTTGGTCATTTGGACGCATCTTGAGGAGGTCTTCCTTGCTGTCCATGTTTAGGGACCATCTACAATTACATAGGGTCAACTATTAGTAAGGTTATTTACAAAATGTGACTTATACCCTTACTTCTTGCCTTTAATAAATTTTTTTTGTCTCGTGTGATCTAAAGTTAGGAAATTTTTTGAAAATGTCCCCTAAAAGTTTTGATATTAGGCCCAATTTGATTAGGTGATGCCAAAAATTAATTCTCATGGTATGAGTGAAGAGAGAAAATTGATTTGGCAATGTGTTTAATAGTTTCTACAATCATTTACCCATTATGATATCCTTTGGGTGATGATAAATTTTGGATAATTATGCACCCTTCCCCCATGACTAAGCTAAACACTCCGAGTGAAGATAGGATCAATTGGAATGGGAATCGAAGTGTTAATGAGAAAGGTATGGATGTTTGAATGATAGGTGCACAAGTGAGCAAGTTCGTGGAAGAAAATTTGAACAACTCCCCTCACATAAATAGTGTAAAATGATGTTGACATGCATGGGGGGTAGGGGATCCATATATATAGGGTTGATGGATGCAATATCACATACCCGATAGCACTGACCCGATATTGCGTCTAGGGTAACATTGAATAGATAGAGAGCACAAAAAGTATAATGGGGTAGAATCTGATAATGAAATGCATGAATAGAATGAGGAAAAAATGGCATGTTATGGTGCATAGGAATGTTGGAAGTAAAAGGATGATAAGGGAAAGAATAAATTTTGCAATGAAGTACATGGAAGGTATAAAATGATGTGGTGGTGATGTGCAATGAGTGTAAATTACAAAGGTTACACAAGTGGGTCCTCCCCAAAGCAGGTTCCTACCTATGATGCCCTTACGTAACTACCCTGAAAATGTCTGTAGGTACTAGAAGGGTGAAATGTAATCCACACCAGTTGCACAAAACACACACATGTAGATACCATCGTGATGAGATATGAATTCAATGCTACACAAGACATGAGTCACAAATACATGAATAGAGAGATGAGGCAAATTGTGGAAGGGATTGCAGAGATTGGGACATGAGGTAACTGACCTAGGGCATAATGAATCTTAAGTGCAGGGCGTGAGTAATGTGTTATTAACCTATTGCTCCAAAATCAAGACCAAGTTCATTCCTATGATTAGTGACATCACATCGTTTCATCCAATGATGGACAACTAGAAGAGCATCATGACAACAAGGCATATGATCACTTAGCATTTTCTTCAAGGAAGGAGTGATTTGGAATTTCTTTATGGAACATTTGTTTTTGTTTGGCCGCTTTGGCACACTTTCTCTCTTCTTTCTTTTTTTGTTTTGTTTTTTTTTTCCTTTTTCTTATGCATAATCCAAAGAAGCAACCTACATTCAGGCATGGGAGCATGTCTTTCTAGTTGGACCCCCTAGAATAGCATTAGGTTTCATGATTAAGTTCCTTTATTACTCTTACTTCCATTGTCATTAGATCTACAAGGATCTTAGTACAACCAAGCTACATGATAGCACCTACAGATGTTACCAAGGAAAATCCACAAGTTCCCTTGATGTCACACCCTGTTCATTCCTTCTTAGTCCATCATTCTTCATTTTGTTCATAATGAGCACAAAATTACTTTTAAGTTTTCATGATGACAAGAATATCATCATACCTAGAGTAGAATCTCTTATTAATAGAATGGGTGGATGTGATGGCTTGCTGTCCAAGTAATTAGTCATTGGAGACTTGATAGCATAGAACAAAACCTCAACCAATGAGTCACATGAGTGTTTTATTCATAGATGAGATTACCCATAAAAAAATAAAAGATAAAAAAAATTGAAAGATGAAAAACTAGAAAACAAAAAATTGTACAATTGAAGAAAAGGAAAAACATTTATTAATTCTACTTGTTAGAACAGAGGATATCCCCCATAACTAAACTTTTGATCATGGAAAGAATTAATAAATGGAAGGTTTGGATCTATGCATTTTGGAAATATTGGAACCCAATCATATCCAAACCATTGGATGTCTTTGGATGTGGTGGTTGGAATGTACCCAAATTAGGGTTCACACACTTGATTAAAGTTGACATAGTGGGGAAAGTTATAAGATGTGGTTAATTGATAAGGAGTTGACCCACTATGGAACCCATGATCGTAAGATGGTATGCAATGATCAATATGTCTCCCTACATGGCTATATTCGTTAGGCTTCATGGTAGTTGAAGTGTTGATTGATGGCCTAGAAAGAGTAATAAGAGGCATTGATTTCAAGGAGGCAGATGCATCACAGTGTTGAACTTGTGCCGAGTTGGAGGATGCAATGGTTTTGGAACTATGATGTCTCTCTCTATGGTCCTGCTTAAAGAAAGGATGATTTCAACATTGTGGAGGGTTCCCATTATTGTTGATAGCAGTAGCACAAGTAATGTTCATGGGTTGATGTTGTTGTGCAAAACCTTTTGGCACAACTGGTGGCGATGTAGAAGGAGGTGAATGATGAGAATATTGAGGATGAACAAAAGTGTAAGAAACATGAGGTGGTAATCTTGTTGGAGAGGACATGGGTTGATAGTACTCAAGAGAATGATAATAGTGTGGTGAAATAGAGGATGTTGACCTAGTTGGGGAAATAGGATGCTAAACATAATAAGCGCTTGGGGTCATATGGTAGGAAGGGTGTGACTAGTTTGACGGTGGCCTCCACCATGACTGTGGGTTTTTCCACTGCAGTTGAACCTAGTATTTCTATACAAAATCAGGATGTAACATTCCTTTCCAATGCTCATGTAAATGTGACAAGATTGGACATTAGCCTTTAGGGTGATTGTATAGGAAAATATTACATTGATACATATGATTGGTAGTTGAGTTCTTATCCTTATTCTCTTCAACCATTCTTTCTGATTGTCTAGTGGTGTTCTATCTTGTTTCTTGGTTCATCATGGTTCTTCCTCTAATAATGTTGGTATATTCTCCACATTTTTCATGTACCCAATCCATCATCTTATTGATCTTTGCCTCAATTTAAACTAGTGATTGTAGGATTGGCAAAGATGATTCCACCTCCTTAAAGTGAGTTGAGTTCTCCTCTTCATGATCATGGACCCTTGCTAAGTTGAGATTTTAATCTCTTTGAGAAATTTTAACATTCTCCCATTTAGCTATTTCTCCTTCTTCTTTTGCTAACCGTTGGATAAGCTCTTGGAGTTGGTGGATCCATAGCTCATATAGTTGACATGGGCATACATTCCTAGGGTGTCCCTTGTTTTATTATGGAGCCCATCCATGATGTGGTACATTAGCCTTTCCTCAGAGAATCCATGACCTGAGCAATTATTTAACAATGAATAGTATCTTTTTAAGGCCATGTACAAGGGTTCATGCTACCCCTGTTTCCATTCTTGGATTTGTCTCCTAAAGGCTGACACTCTTGCATAGGTTTGATATCTTTCATTGAAGAGTTCTACCATTGTTGGCCAACGTTGAATTGATTGTAGCCTTAAGGACCTATACTATACTTTTGCTTGGCCAATGAGTGTCATAGGAAAGAGCTTAATTTTTTTCCACCCATTATAAATATTGTTCCATACACCGACATTGTAGAAGGCTTGTAAATGATGTTGTGGATCTAAATCATAGCCTCCTGAAAACTTGAGAAAGTTATTTAAATCAAGCCTAGGTAGATGGCTTTCCTTGCGATGCCTACGGGATATTTGAATAGCCTCTTGTATATGCATTAGGCTCTTAGTGGCTAGTAAGGGTTCATCGTCACTAGGTAGGTCATGAATTTACAAGTTGGAATGATGTTGTCTTCGTTCATGTTGACGTTTCTGACTTTGCCCGTGGGTTCAATTTTTATTTCTACATCAACCCATTGAAAGATGGTCATCTATGTCCCGGCCTGATGTTGAAGGGATAGAGGAAGAGAAAGAACTGGAAGACTCATCATGAGTCTCCCAATCATCCCTAGATAGATTCTTGTTAACTACTAAGAAGTTCCTAGGCCTTATGGGCCCCCTCGTTCTATGGGATGTCCCATCCTTACTAGAGGTGCTAGAGTTGGATCACAAGAGTCCATGAGTACTGTTGAGGTGCTCATGATCATAGGAGACCCCTGCATAGGATTGGGTACTTCTAACTTCATCTTCATCATCATATATTTTGTTGGTTCTCTAATGAATTGCCTCACTAATTGTTGCATTGTCATAGTGTTGTGAGAGAGACATTGTTGTGAACTTGTGTGTGACTAGTTTGCAATTACTTATTTCTAAAAGATATACTGTGAATACTTTGTTATATAAATCTTGTATGATATAACTAATCTAACTAACTAGCATTGTCCTCAGAAATGGTGCTAATGATGAGTGGCGAGGTACCCCTACACTCAACCATATGAATACGAGCATTCATGCATGATCCGGTCGAACTTCATGGATGGGCTAGTTGTGGTATCTAGATCATTACACGTTGATCGTAGTTCACTATCTTCCCACCTAGACTAGTATCTACTTTGTCACATATGATTTAGTCCAGAGTGAGGTGTATGATGTGGGCCTAAACTAGTGCTACTCCTAGAGGCAATGGAAAATAACTTTGTTTTAGCTAAGAGGGAGTGGGAGAAGAGAATCTAAGCTCATCTAAGTGTGATGAGCATCCTTCTTTAATCATTCATACACATCTTGGACCTCATGTACTACTTCTAGGCTTACCAAGCGTATATTACTTGAGTGCTTCTAGATACGCTGCTGGGTTACCAAGTAGTTACACTTCAATGTTTGTGATTAAGTCGTACTCATTCCGCATTTAACAATAGGAATAGTAAATGATGGTAAAGAAATATTAACTAAGAAATTAATAAATAATGATAACAATAAAATAACAATTAAACAATTAAAACTAAGTGAATGCTACAATGATGGAGTAATCTCAATCTTTATTGTTGATCATGTGCATGTCCAAGTACGTCACACTCAAATAAAGGTTTCGTACAATTACAAGCATCACATTGCATGCATGCACTTGGGAAAATAGTCTAACTCCTATAGAAACAAACTGTAAGAGCTTCATTACAACTTGAACATAAGATGCCTAAATGTGGTGGATGCATGCATATTTATAGCAGAAAATGAACTCTCCATTGATGAGGCCATGTCAATGCATGGAAAGATGCATCGAAGGGGTCATTTTGATGTAGCCACGTTGACAGGGCTTTGTCGATGCGGTTTAATCAATGTTATCCACTAGATGCTTCATCACCAATAACATAGAAAGGTTCAACACTGCAACATCAATGAAAGGATGCCACCTGTGCTATGAACATACATGGAAATGATAATGCTAGTAAATCTCAACCACAACCTTGGAAATGTCCTTTCTTTAGGGTAGTTTCCATGCACAAGCATAAAACTTATAGATCTACTAGATCATTAAAACCAACACAAGGACAATCTAGTGCAACACCCTTTCTTACTAGAACAATGTCTTTTAATCATATGCAAAAGCCAACAACTATCACCACTCTAACACAAGACATAAAATATAAACCTATCATTTTGTAGGAACAGAAACCTCCATGCATCACTACTAATAATAATGGATGTAGTTGTGGGCCAAAGGTTCAAAATATTAACACAACCCATATATTTACTTAGCATCAAGTTTAGAAAAAAGTGTGTAAGCAAAAGCTAGTTTACACAATTGCCACTAAACCAAAAGATACGCAGTGGCTTGGAAATAAGAGTGCAAAATAATTTAGAAGATGCATGAAACCAACCAATCTACTTATTAACTCTTGTCCCACCTTTACAATAGTCATGGGGGAGATGCCCCATCCTAAATTAAGAACCAATAAGTGTTTTCTACCTTTTTTGTTTTACAATTTTTTATCATTTTCCTATTTGTTCTAAAATTTTCTAACTCTTCATATATTTTTCATTTCTTGATATTTTTATTTTATTTATATTTTTCTCTTTCTTGAGTCATTTTCTTTATGTTTTATGGATGTATTTTATGTTTTTTTCAATAATATGGTTAGTTATGATGCAGAAGTCAATGCTATGCATTGTGTTTTTGTGCTATGCTATTAAGATGATTAGGTAAGTAATTGTGTAAAGTAGTGAGACCACCTCATCCATCCCTCTAGTTCTCTAAATAAAAAAGTATTTTTTCATGAAAGCAATTTGGTTCTTCTTTCATGAAACTAAAATTCATCAATTATCATTATACCTTGAAGAAAGAGGGAATGACCAAGTGGGAATGGCAAAGGGTATGACCTCAAGGGAACTTGTTGGCTTCTCTTCTTGATTTCCTTCATGTGGTTTATGACTCCTCTTAGAACGTATCATCACTTCTTCATTGACCAATAAAAAGGAAGCTATGTCTTTGCATGGTGTGGTTCCCATTTCAAAAAATACTTAAAATTCAAAAAAGAAAAAAGAAAGAAAAAAAATGAATTAAAAAAAACCCCTTAGATATAATAATGGGCTATAAGCACTAGTTATGATGCTAGAAAGATGTGTCAGCCATGTCTAAAGGTGCCCCTCTAACTAAGGCCCTTCCTTCCTTCTTCTCTTTTCTTTTATTTTTGTAGTGATGATCATTCTTTGTGGTGGCTGTGAACTCATGGTGGTTGGTAGGAAGAAACACATCAATGTGAGGTCACTGTTAATGGTATGAACTTGGATGGATAGATATGATGATCATTTTAATCACATTTGACACAAGAGCCTATTGTAGACATGGTTAAGTACCTTACATTCCTATCTTTGCAATCTATTCTCATCTCATTATTCACCTCACCATTGCATACAATTATGAGCATTTTGGTTTTATGTAGTATAGTGCAACATCCCAACCAAGGTAGTTGTGTGTTATTTGAAACAAAGACATGATCTGCATTTAACTTCTAACGTGCCCATGGACATCTTTAGAAGTGGTTATTCAAGGGCATTATGGCAGAAGCTTGCTATGGAGAGGATTCACTTGCATAACTTTTGTTAATCATGGCTTTGAACTAACCTTCACATCTTCTAGAACATTAGTGACAATTCCTTCAAATTTTTTCTACTTCTCTATCTCAATATCCGTCAACTTCCAAAAACTTTCTTGGCAATCTTTTGCATTGGACCTTTGATTTTAATTATTTGAAAAATTATGCACTTCTGAAGTTACACTTATTAGTTATGGGGGCTAGGGATGCTTGCTTTGAAATTTTTCTAAAATCCCATTTTCAAATATTGTGGTAACTAATAGTAATTGACCAAAATAAGGTGAACAACTTGATGATTTCAGTTGCCTCATAGCCTTGGGCATAGTACGCTATCATTACCTTATGCTTAAATGCAAACTAAGACATTCAAAAATGGTTAATCATTAAGAAAATTTTACCAAAACTAATGTTGATCCTTTGGTGACTGTAGGTGATACTAAAAGGGACACCTAAGGAAGACAATCTTTTGCCAGGCATAAAAATGAAGCTATGAGAGGGATAATGGAGGATATGCTCATGGACGAATAGTAGCACATATAGGATAATGGCTCAAACATCACATGATTTCTTGATCCATGGGATGATGGAAAGAAATCTTAGTCCATCCTTTAAGACCATTTTGCATAACTAGAGAAGCATCAACATAACAATCAAGGTTTGAAGTTTGCCATCACTAGTAACAATAAGAAGAATCATCTTTAGCGAATTTTTAAAGACCTCTACCAATTTTCTAATCTTCAATGTCTATCCAATCATTTTGTCTTTGTCATTTTGTTTGCATCCACTCGAATAAAATTTTGTAATGTTGCACTTAGAGTCAATCAGTAGTTAGTTAGTCAATAATCCCATACCTTAATATTTTGTAAAGAACCTATTCCTTCTTTTGTTTACTTGAGGACAAGTTTTTACTTAGTTGTGGTGGTATGATGAAGCATTGGTTAGCTACATTGATGGGATCACATCGATGTAGCTACCTCAATGCAGCTGCATTGATGCAATTCCATTGACGTGTAGGATGATGCATTGACATGTATGCATCGATGCAATGTGTGTTTTCACCTATAAATACATGTGCTCCCGCTATGTATTTGACATTCTTTTATCAATAGAGTAGCTAAACTCTTGCAATTTTAGTTTTTAATCTTAGAGAATAGTTAGTAAGTGCCCATAGTGTGGATTTGAGTTAGTTGTATGACATATTATTTGAGTGGCAATGTACCTAGAAACATTCCATGAACGATAATAAGATTGAGATTGATTATTATTCATTAGAGTACTTTGACTTAGATTATATTTACTTTTAATGTAATTTATATTTCATGTACTTAGTTAATATTTATGTTTCTACGCATACTAATGAATTGGTGGAATGAGCACGATCAATCTTGAGCGTAAGCACATATTCGCTTGGTAACCCTAGTAATGTCATTGCTTAGTTTGCCTAGTAACATAATGCTTGGTAATCCTGGTAGTGGATACGTGAGTTTAGGATGTGTACAATAAGCTAGGAATGAACACTCATCACCTGTAGGCTAGTTTAGACTTTACTTTCCATTGTTAATTAGATTAAATAATTAATTTCTCTATTATCGTTAGGAGTAGAATAAGGCCAAAACAACATCAACCATCATATGCCTCACTTTGGAGTAAACCAAATGTGACAATGCTACACTAGTCCAAGTGGGAAGATAGCAAACTATGATCAATGCTTAATGATTTAGATGCATAACTAGTCCCATCCAAGGAATTTGATTGGATTGTGTGTGAATGCTTGTGATTCGTATGGTTGGGCATAGGGGGTACCCACTACTCATCATATATATATATATATATATA
>MNCI01030791.1:1573-11892 GCA_015680685.1 Gnetum montanum | reverse complement strand
CGTAAACTTGTCCTTGAACAAAGCTGATGCGCGCTCTCACCTGAATTGCGAATCTTTGCCTGAGGCCGACTCGTAATTTTCACGGTGTTTCAATGGCCCCTCTTTGTTGACGGTTAGAGGGCTTGCCCGAAAGACGTTGACAAAGAATGCGAAACACCGAATTGGCAGAAGCAAGAACAGCGTCCATCCATGGCTACTCAAGTGTTGCCCTGTCAACATGGAAGAGCAAAGCCGGAAGGTATGGGAGATAGAGGGATATAGCTAGATTCAGGCTTGGGGAAGATGCAAAATGAGTTATGATGGTAGGCTGTTGGATGTACATTTGTGGCTGAGTGATTGCGGGGATCTGTTGAGTTTGTGGATGCGGAAGTGACATGGTCTAGGCTGAGCGTGTTACAGATACATTGTGGGGTTGTATCTGAGGGACGAAATGGGGCGCTGTGGTCGCCAGGATCACCACTGGGATGCTCCACTTGGAAACTTCCTATTGGCTACTCTCCCTATGAGATTATGTACAAAAAATTACCAACACTTTCAATCCAAATAAATCTCCATACACTATCAATAGCTTGTGACCTTGACCTTGGCCTAAGTATAACACAAAAAGAATGATTAATGAACCTCAACTTGCTAAATGATAACTGATTAGTGGCCATGTCATCTAATGAAGTATACAATGCATTCAATAAACAATGATATGATCTTAGAATCAAGAAAGTAAAATTTCGACTAGGAGATAAGGTCCTATACTAGAACCCCACACATGTACGACAAATAACTAAATTCCAAATGTTATGGGAAGGGCCTTACATTATCTACGAAACCTTTCCCTTTGGATCCATGTTAATATAAAAACCTAAAATCCCAAACAAAAAGGTGTTGGTCAACATGCAACAAGTTAAACCTTTCCATGAGCCTAAGAGAGCTAGTGACTATAACACCTCAACAAATGAACATGCATGCTCAATTTCTTGAACCTCCTCCTTCCAACTCAGTCATGGGAGAGATGGCCATCCATGTTAATCTAATAATGTAGCTTCTCAATTTTTTACTTTTTTGTTTTACATTATTTTTAGTACATTTTTCTCTTTCTTAAATATTTTACACTTTCTTCTATATTTTACTTTATTTAGTTTGGATTTCTTTTATGATTTTCTTATGTTTTGTTTTCCTTCTTTATTATCACCAAGACTAAGTGCAACTATGGCTGTCGATTAATGATGGTTTGTACTATAATGTTATTTGATTACTAATGTCTAAGTTCTATATTTGAATTTTGGTATTGATAACTAATACATGGTTTCATTTTCATGATAACAGGCAATGAATCTACATTGTCAACCCATCCATGAAATTCTATGATTTTTTCTTGTTTTGGAAATATGTGGTCCCTTCTTAAATGAAACTTTTAATGAATTTGTGACATTGGTAGTTTCCAAACTTAGAAAGCATTAAATGGATAAATAAGGATGTGAATTCAAGAGGATTTGATGCTCTTTGTACTTGCCTACCCTCTTGAGTGCATGAGTGTTTCCATGGATTTATCACCATTCCTTTGTTGACCAATAATAGGAAGTAAAGTCTTTACATGGTGTGGTTTCCATCCAAAAATCCAAAAAAAAAGAAAAAAAATAATGAAGATTCGAAGAACATCCCTTAGAAAAAATAAAGAGCTACAAGAATTGGTTATGGAACTAGAAAGACATGTTATCCATGCTTAAAGGTCCTCTCTAACTAAGGCCCATCTTACTTCCTGCTTCTATTTTCTTCTCTTTTGGAAATGGTGATTGATCTATGGGGATACGTTTATGCCTTAGGATGGTGGACTAGTCTTAAAGTGTTAATGTGAAGTCACTAAAAGTGGTTGGTTTTAATTTAGACTAAGGATGAATATTATCATGTCATATTAACCATAAAAATCCATAAGAAACTTCATGTGACCATGATATGGGACTTCATTCCACACTCTACCTCATCTACCTATGCTTTCCATAACTCACCTTATTACCTCTTCTCATGACTTGTTCAATGTCTTAATTTGATGCATCAAAGTTCCTATATAGTTTCTTTGGGAATTTTGTTCTTAACTAACCACAACCATTAGTCACCCATGGGGTCCATAGACTCCTTGGTCTAAGGGCAAGCAAGGGCATCAAGGGCATGAGCCTGCTATGAGGAGGACCCACATACATACCCCTTGGTTGGGGTAGTTAAGTTTCTCATCCTTTAGGCATGGTTGCTTTCAAAACCTTCTACATTCCACGTTAGTTATGTCTAGTTATGCACTCCTTCATGACATTTCTCCAATCATTCTCCTATTAAATCTCTTTTTTTGTAAATTATCTACTCCTCTTCAAGCATTTCATCATTTCTCAACTCTTTTAGCTCTTTAAGAACTTCAATTTTATGTGAAAACTCTTTTTTTTTCCTTCTTTTTTATGATGAAAAATTCTATCTTTTGGCCACATCGATGGGATCCCATCGATGTAGCTCAAAAATTCTATAAATGATGAAAAATTAGTGAATTTTTTGTCATTTTCCCTCAAATAAGGAAGGAATTTTTTGTAGGTTTTAGAGCCCAGAACCTTCTAGAGCCCATCACTTTCAAATCTCTTGTTCGATTAAACCCATTCTTTAGTCTTTCAGCTACCAAAGGTGAGCTCTATGTTGTGGAGGCCACAAACCTTAGGTATTTGATGAAAAAAATTTTAAAATTTTTCTAACTCCCACAAGGTTTAAATAATAAAATAATATTAAAATCAATAATTTGTGGGATTTAAATCTTTCCAACAAACTCTAGTAGACACTAAAGTGAAATAATATTAAAATAATCAAACCTACCATGATCACAACTTAGCCAAGTGTAACTAATCCAAAGATATAAGGTACTCAAATGTTCCAAAGTTACCCATTAAATGCTAATCTTTGACCATGTTATGATTACAAATGACACTAAGACCTAAGTATCAACAAGAAGGAGGATCATCCCAACTGAGGGACAAGTAGCCTAGAATTGGAAGGGGCCAATAGCAAGAACAATGCTAGGAGTAGGTAACCAAAACTCATGCAATGGAACCTCTTTGGAAGGAGCCCAAAGTGAAATTTATCCATCAAGTTTCCCAAGCTAAAATGAAGCAATCGCATTGGGATGAGGCACTAGGACCAAGGCCAAACCTTAAGATCACTTTGATGAATATCTACCTTATGCAAATGTGGTCTAAGAAAATTCAACATTTGGTTCTCCAAGAGTGGAACTTTGGAATCTTCTTGAACATTACCCTAGAAGATATTAAAACTTAGTTGCAAAGCTCTTCCATGTGGCCCATCACTTCTAGTGGGGAGTGGTACATGGAAAAGACATATCTCTTTTGGAAAAATAGGTAGCCTAATGCCACTACAAAGATTAAGGACATCAATGTGTCCTACTCATTAGAGGCCATCTCCTAGGCCCTTGGATTATTTGAAATTGGAATAAATCTGGCAAAGATCTCAACATAGGTAGACCCATATATGAAAAAGAAGTGAGTCCAACAATGCTATGGAGTGGACCACAAAGAATACAGTGTACTCACAATGACAAAACATGCTTACTTCAAGATCGTGACCTACCACCTCAATCTGATAATAAGGCTAAGTAAGGTGATAGTCTTTTCTACCCATGAATATAGTGCTCTACTCACAAAATTTCCAATTAACCTCCCATAGCTCATCTATCTCAATATAGAGAAACAATTCAAGAAAAATGAGTGCGGGAGGAAGGCACTCCCCTTTCTGTGCCTAATCCAAAAATTATGTAAAAGGAAGAAATAACCTACTATTCCAATGACACACTTGGACATGCTCCTATCACCTCTTAGGTAGAGATGATAAAAGCTAAGGTTCCTACCATGATGAAAGAAAAGGATCAGCCACCACCACCACCCACTCATGATACAACATCAAAGGCTTGTGTTACCTTGGAGGGCATGCAAAAACTCCATGAGCAACTCTTGTAGTAGTAGAAAGCTGAACAAAGTGGTGATCCACCTATTTACTGACTAGCCTTAAGCCATCTAAATGAGGTAACTCATACCATCAGCTAGTTGGAGAACATGGCACCAACATTCTCTACCCAAAGAATGCAAGTGCCCACATGCTCAAATCCTAGTGCCCAAGAGGTAATGATTTCATACCAGGATAGCAACAATTTCCAAAAATCCTTGGAAACACCACTACCTTCTTGATGCACTTGGAGGAAACTGATTGAGCAACTGTCTTGGTGATGCAGCACCAAGGGTAGGAAACAGTGGCCAAGGTGGTGGTTGACAAAGTGGGTGAGGCCCTTAATGTTCCTATTTCATCTACACTAGATACTGCTACACTCAGAGATGTGCAAATGTCTATAGGAGCTGAAAGTGGAAGATTTGATGTAGCCCAACACATGGAGTTGCTAGAATGACTAGTTGAAACTCAAAAATTGATTCCAAAGATCGTTGACCTCCTAGATGATATTTTTGCAATATAGTTGATGCTATTGGAGGCTAAGGGCAAGTGCCTCATTGTCAGTGCTCAACTTGAAGTAGCCACATCTAAAAATAAATGCTTGACTACTAAAGTTATAGAGCACTAATCCCACCATACTCAACCAAGCTGTATCTAGAGATGAAGCTTTTCAATAATTTCAACCCAAGCTTCAAGAGGCTAAGTACACTAAGGAGTTAGTAATCTTTGACTAGTCCTTAGCAAATGCCATTGTCTATAACATTCAAAAGGACTTGTTAGAGGTTTATCAAGAGAATTTCATTTTGACCAAGGATAATCATTGCCTACACAATGTTGAGCTCTAGAAAGAACAAATGGTTGAATACATGAGACAAGAATAGGAGCATCTTGCCAAGGTGACCATGGATCTAAGGAGATTGGTAAACAAAAATCATAATCTCTCAGTGGAAGAGGTCCATGCTCTTTGCTAGAATTTTATAATCAAAATTACCATTTGGAAGAATGAGGCCCTCAATAAAAAAGAAATCAAAGTAGTAAAGGAAAAACTAAATAAGGCTCTCTAGTAGCTCTAATAAGGATGTCACATGTGGAAGCTCATCTTTGATGAACTAAACACATACAACAAAGAAGACATCTACCTCAAGAAGCTACAAATTGAGAAGATGATAGAACACATAGTGCATGCCAACCTCCAATACACAAACTTGGTAATGTTGATTACTAGAAGGCAAAGACCAAAATTAGAAAAACAAGTGGCCAGCTTGTACCTATTGTATGAGGCCAAGTTTAAGCATCATAAGAAGATGAAGAAAAACCTTGAAACAATAAATTTTAAACTTGATGTTCTCAAAGAATACTTCATTGATCAATGATCAATAGTTGAGAACTTCGTTTGTAGGATGAATGACTACCAAGAACTATAAAATGTTGTCAAGCATTCAACATTAAACACAAAAAATTTGTAGCCTAGTTTGTCAATGTGAAAGAGTTGTTCCTTGCAATGCTCTATTCGTGGGATATTCCCATACAAGTCCACATTGGTGATGCTACATGGACTACGTACTATCCTTGGGGGAAGGAGGAGAAGATAAAAGCATTGATGGATGCCTTTCATCATCCACCAACAATAGTAGTTGTAGCCAGATAGCCATAACCACAACCTCAACCACAACAACTATATGCATCAAAAGTAGGAGAAGGTCCTACGGCACGTAAGGAACCTCCACCATTTAGGACCCTTTCATTTTCTCTTTGTCTTCAAGCCATCAGAGGAGTTGTCATGTCAATTTTGTAATGGGATTCAATTTTACTATCATGAACACTAAATTTTGTAAAAATTTTAAATCCATACACTTGGGTACTTAGCATTAGTTTGTGTGTCAATCAGTTAATTGATAATCCCATACCTTTCCAAAATTTTGTAAGAAAATTTTTCCTCCATTTGATCAGTTAAGCACAAGTTTTCATTCAATCATGAGGATGTGATAAGTTATCATGGGTTGACCATGTTGATGTGATCCTATCAATGCATGGTTTACTACATCAATGCATACACATCAATGTAATGTCTTCTGTCACCTATATAAATGTGTGCACCAATTGCATCTATGGCATCTGATCATTAGTTGTTAGCTAAACTCTTGCAATTTTGTCTTCCAAAAGTTAGAATATTTTCCAAATGTCGATAGTAGGAGTTGAGAAGTGTACAGATCTCTATTCAAACACTAATGTACCTAAGCACCTCAGTGTGAACAACAATAAAGATGAGCTTTCTTGATAAACCCTGTAACACATGGACTTAGCTTACTGTTTACTTCATGCATGCATTATTCATGTAATTTACTTTAATGCATTTAAGAAATTAATTCATAGTGATTAATTCATGCAAATAGGTACAATCACTTTGAGCATACCTTAACACTTAATAATCCTAGTAGTAGTTCCACTTAGTAATCTAGTAGCATTGTAACATTTTTAGGATGTGTACGAAAAGTGAGAATGGAAGCTTATGTTAAGATTGGCTAAGCATTAGTTAGTTATAGATCAATTAAACATTTAATTACTTCATTTTTGGCACTTAGGCAAATTAAATGAAAAACATAAAATGATAAAAATCATATGCATTAATTACACTTACTCATACCTTTGCAATTCACAAATGAAGTTGAGAAGACAAAAATCACACCCATTAGATTCACTACCTAGAACTAGGATACTTAGAGAGCTAAAGGCTATGAAATTTGACTAGTTCGCTTAGTGAACCTAGTGATTTATATGGTTGGATGTAGGGACTACTTACTGCTCATCAATATCTTTGTCCTTGTGATTTGTTCTTGTGGTGCTTGAATGTTATGTTTTGCTTTGGTTATGATGTTTTCTAGATAGTTTTCTAGCTAAATATTATATGTTTATGTGTATTTTAATTATTATGTAATATTTTAGTTAGGTATTTTATTTTTAGCTGGTGTGTACTAATGTGATGGATGATTTTTGGTAAATTTGCATGGAGGTTATGGTACGGGCATAGCATGGACATGTGATAACATGGATGATTTTTGTGTGTTAGTGTTATATTTTATTTTAATAATTAAAATTCATGTGACATCTTGTGGTTTTGTCATGCCCTTGGCTTTATGGGAGGTTACATACTTTACATGAGATTTTTGTGATAGATTTATTTTGTAAGGTCTTAGTTTTTATAAAATTAGCTAGTTGTGTTATGATGGATTTTATGGGTTGTTTTCCATAAAAATCTTACATTCCATTTAATCAAGTAATTTGACCTCCAATATTTTAGATGTGAAAGTGCTATTGGATTGAAGGCTTATAGCTATGCATGGATCTTTGTTTGTTCATAAGCATGGCATCACAAGAGTTCATGGTTGATTTTCATATGTTGTAGTGGATTTGTTCTTTAATCTTTAAGAAGAATAATCTTGGCAATTTTCCTATTCATTTTAGATCATAGGATTTTATGAAAATTTAGTGAGGGTTGTGTATTGTTTAATTCTTTCTAATATATAAAAATATTTATTGGGTCATGCTTTACACCTACTAATATTGCTTGATTTTTATGCATAATTTTTTGTTCCTTTTTGCTATAATATTATGTGATTTTTCAATTTTGGGTTTTAAGGATTTTTTGAGAAGTAATTTATCGACTATTTTATGGCATAGGTATTGCTCATTTGACAAGTGTTAGGTTTCCATTATGTTTTTCTTAACATAGGTTCTATCAAGTTCTATCTATTTCATGATATTTCAAGCCTTCACCATTTTCAGAGTTTTTATATAAACCCTCTTAATGTTTGGACCCCTTTGTGGTGTCAATGTCTTATTAATCACTTTTGACTTAGTTTTTTGTGTTGATTACACTTTTTGATCTTTAGTTTTTATGTCCCCAATCTTTCTTTTCAATTACTGATAGGTAACTTTTTATTATTTTTAACTTTTTCCAAATTTGTTAGTAATCATAATTCAACAAAAAGCATGGTATGATTGTTGGCATTGATCATGAGTCATGGTCATCCATCATGAGTCATGGTGATGTCATGGTATCACTTTAGCCATGCTATACTTTTTTCCATATTTATTTTTAAAAACCTAGAACACGATGAGTCATGATCTGGTCATTGTCAATCACCATGAGTCATGGTGAGCTCATGGTTGAGTCTTTATTTCTAATTTCACCATTTTTCACTATTTCTTAAGTTTTCTTGACAATTATAATTCATAGTGAGATTGTGGTCTATCACCATGATTTTTAGTATATCTTTTCTTTGTTATTTTTATCATATTGAGTCATTCATGTGAATTCTAGTTAATCACATGTTGTGTTCAAGCTATTGTCTATCACCATGAGTTATGGTTAGGTCATAGTTGCATTGTTATTGAAGATTTTCTTCGTGGTTTCTATCAGCTACTATTTGTAAATACCATGAGTTATGGTTAGGTTTTAGTAAGTTACTATAAGTTGTGATATTCCAATTTTTTCATTCTTGATCCCTTCTTACTACTATTGCTTAGTTTGACACATTTTAATAACTTTTAAACCACCATTCAACTTAGTTTATTAGACCTAGCCTATGTTGGCATGTCAATTTCGATTTGAAGATGACTGTTGGATCTTTCAAGTCATTTGGACATGTTGAATGCTTTTTATATTCCTCCATCATCAATGTTTGGTTGCCTTGATTGGATGCTCATTTGGATTTTGGTTGTTAAGAGTTAGCTTTAAGTTATGTGGCCGTGGCCAATTAAAGATGGGATTCCTAAAGATGTTTTGTATTTGATCCTCACTAGGATGCCTTTGTGTAGTTTTTATTGTAGGCCCCATCCTACAAGAGAGGGTGATCTATGGATCATTAGTCCTTTTGTTCAGTAACTCCAAAATATTAGAGGTGAGTCTTGGGTAGCACCTCTAACACTTGTAGTTTAGTTTGAAATTAATAACAAATCCATGCACATGGTAGTTTGGCATTTGGTTTGGAAATTTGAATCAGTATAGATGATAATAATTCCCACATTTCAAACTAAGTGAGGTGTATTTTAGTCTCCTTGTTTATAGGTTGATGAGTACAGTGAGAAATTAAGTTTGGTAGATTCATGAGATGTTTGGATCAATGTTTGATATGTGCTCTTGAATATTAGATCTTTTCTGCATACTAACATGTTTGGAAAGCCAACATGCCTTCACCTAGCCACCATAAGACTTGCCCTCTATTTAGCCAAAGGCAATGCTAAGGTTTCTCACTCACTGTATACTAGCCTCCTCTCTTTTTTAAAGGTTACTAGGGCTAGGTGGAGTAAGGAGATCTTTTGGTATTTATTGCTAATTTGAATTTCATGCACATTTGTTTTCCAACATTAGTCTTTTATCTCTTGATCAAAAACCTTTCTTCTAGATGAAATAATGATGAAAATGCAAACACCTTAGTCAATGTTATTATGTGCATCTGATTTATTACCTCTAGAAGCAAAAACCTTATGTTAGTTTATTACATACATTCATAGCTTACATATCTTAAGGCAAGATAAATTCTCTAAAGTAGTTCTTGAGGATTTGAAAGGCTACAGTTGGTATTTTTAGGGAATATAATGGTTAAGAAAATGGAATATCTCTTAGGAGGATGTGCAATACAATCTTAAACATATTCACTAACTATTTAAGCAAAAGGTTCTAACACAGATGTAGTGTAATGTAGAAGGAAAGATACCATTTTATTTACATTACATTAGATCTAACAAACTAGATGCAAAAGCTCACTCTCTCAAATGTTATTACAATCAAGTATTGGAATGCTATTAGCATGCTTTGCTTAAGTTCTCATCATCTTAGAATTGAATGCAAAAGATGGATTCAACTGTCCCAAGATGCACATTTGTAGGTTGTGCAACTTAGGAGCCCTTGAAGATGAGTTACATATGTTTCTTTTTTGTGATATGACTACCTATTTGAGGCAACATTATAATGTTATAACAAAAAACTTGTATGATTTGTTTTTGTTGCTCCTATTAATGCTTGGTTAATTTTTAGAGTATATCTTTATTTTTTACAAAAATGTAATATCTATCCAATAGATCCTATGGGTCTTCAAATGTATTAAAGCTTCAATTTCAATTTCATAAATAACATTTGAGAGACATGTTTCAAATGATTTTCTCTTTTATGTTTCATATATTTTCAGTTGATTTTAGTCTTCAACCTTATATATATATATATATATTAATTATAGTTCTTTTTCTTTTGTTGTTGTAATCTCTTCTTTTCCTTTTGGTCATGGCTTCATCATAAGTTTCCTTTTTTTATAACTTGCAATTGAAAGTCTCCTTTGTTG
>MNCI01030786.1:0-22221 GCA_015680685.1 Gnetum montanum | reverse complement strand
AAAGCTATTGAAGAAATTTAATCAGGACAAGTATACACAAAATTACTTAAATACCAAAGGCTTTTTTTTGTTTGTTTTATTGGAAAGTCCTTTGGTATGTATTTACCGAATGCGACCGCAACCGTATTAATCTTCATTTATAATAATTCTTAGGACAGGTATTTCTTCAATTAAATCCAAAGGCTTTTTTTGGGAAGCACAATTCTATACTTCGATGGCAAACTAATTTAAGTATTTACCGAATGCGACCGCAACCGTATTAATCTTCATTTATCAAAACATTGACACTCTCATGGTAAGGAAAACTTCCTGTGTACTAGGAAGACTTTAATAAATATCTGACCCGAAAACAAAGAAAGCTTCCAAAATTTTTTGGGATATTATAAAATCCTAAGAAAAAATAGTTCTTCATGTAAAAAAAAATTTGTAATTAGGAGGCTATATTTGGAAATACATGGAAGGTAATTTTTAAACAATTTTTTTATGATTAATTGGATTTGGTTTGTTCTGTCTCTATCACCAGAGATTCTCTTGGATTGGGATGGGTGCCTCGGGACAGAGACAGAGAAGTTTTGTTTGTTTTATTGGAAAGTCCACCATGAGAAAAAGCCCTAATACCCACGTCCCATTCCCTAGAGTACACCTTCGTTGTGCCTTGAACCTTCATCCTTGCCTTAAAAAAATTCAAACCATTTTCAAATAACCAACAACAAGACACAACCTGAACCATTTTCACTCGAAACCATGGATAAAACAGACAGACAAAAATACTCAAGATCATCTCACTAAGTAAAGCAGCAGACTGTATCCTTCTGCAATCAAAATCAAAATTTGAGGGAAAAACAAAAACTCAAATCCTTTCAATCAGCACGAACCCACTTTTAATACATGTTGAAAGTTGAATATTTAAAGAAACTAAGAATACGTTATGCTTCAGAAGAAACCAATAAATACAGGGTAATTTTGGAGGAGAAAAAAATGAATTACCTGTAGCTACAGGTGCATACGAAGGATTGGACACTTGAGGTTGAGTTGATTCTGGCAAAGTGGGTAAAATAAACTCGTTTCCGCCCAGGGACGGCAACCCTTCAAACATACTATACTAATTGTTGTCACCTAATTAAGAAAAGTACCAGCAAGACAGAAGTTGGGAATCAAAAGCTTGTCCCCTTTTGCCGTAATTTTCATAATGCTGATTGTCACCCAATGAAGAAGAACAGTACCAACAAAAAGGAAGTTGGAAATCAAAAACTTGTTCCGTTTTGCATTAATTTTCATAATGCTGATGTTGTTGCTGCTGCTGCATCCAGTCGGCTTCCTCAACATCCTTCTCTTTTTTCACCTCGAAACTCATCATTTCTGTCAAACCCATACACAAAATGAGAAAAGAAGAAAAACACGCCAGAAAAAGAAAATACACAATACTTGCACACCGAAAAAGAAAAGAAGGAGAAGAAGAAGAAACGAAAGAATAGCAGCTCCTCTTGTTACCGTGGAATGGCAAAAGCTTGGTCTGTTCCCGCTTCCTGCCTTTCGCTCTTCTTCTTACCGTGGAATGGCAAAATCTCGGTCCACTCCCTCTTCCTGCCTTTCGCTCTTCTTATTACCGTGGAATGGCAAAATCTCTGTCCGTTCCCTCTTCCTGCGTTTCTTTTATTCTTTAGCAGCGATCAGGACAGCATTCAATACCGACAATATATCTGGATTCGCGCAATCTCAACAAATCCGGAACAGCTGCTCCAAACAGAAAAATTTAAAACCCGCCCACAAACCAAAGGGGAAAAAAATATACACACACACCCAGCATAGATGAAAGACAGAAAGACAGACAGCCAAGGCACAGGAGGAAGCATCCACTAAAAAAGCAGCGAAAATACCCAATCTCCAACTATAAGAAAAACACTGGTCCGACCGTCCATACTCGCCTAATTTCGGCATCTGTGGAGAATAAATCCAATGGTAACACCACAGCAGGGGCAAGGTAGTGGCTCAACATTCACACAGAATCTCCATCATTGCCTTCTTTGTTCGAAGAACATGATGATAGTGGATGGATGAACTCGGGCCCAGAAAACCGCTGGAAATGCTGGTGGGTTGCAGCAGAGCATATGATGAACCAAATCCTACACATGAATAGATTTGATGGCATTCAAAATTGTGAAGCGCGGAATGGCAAAGGAAGGGAGGGAAAAAGAAGAATTGTTAACTACATAGGGATGAGCCAATAACAGTGGATACGGTAGTAGCACAGGCTGTGACAGTAAGGAGGAGAAGGAGGAGCCAGTGATAATGCTGCTGCTCCGCCTCGAGCCTCATCAATAACATGAAATTTCCTTCTCTCCTCTCCTCTCCTCTCCTCTCTATTCTCCTCTCTTCTATTCTCTGTCTTTGTTTTTCTGGTGTTATTTTTGTTCTTCCTCTTTTCTCCACTGCAACTTTCGGTTTAGGTGCTCCAATTCGTTTTTCATGTTTTTAGTCCTAAACTGTCATTTTCATGTTTTTGGTTGTCATTGTTATAGTTTTAGTTTTAAACTGTAATTCTATGTAAAGTGTTTCAAATGTTATCTAAGTGTTTTTTTATGTTTAATGGTTGTAGGGCTTTGGTTTGAAGTTTCTATGTTTATAACCACTCTTGTTGAATATTTTAGTGTCTTCTTGAAATCTATCCTAGTAGTGATAGAGACGGTGGGGTTATTATGTTGCATCAACATGTCCACACCTAAGTCCCCAAACCTTGACATGGAGTGGGATCAGCATGGGGTATGGCTTAGGAAGGGGACCTCAAGCTTCCTAGCCTACCTACTCCCAAACTATACTATCATAGTTTGGTCACACTTGAAGTTTGAGGTAGCAACAACAATTGTGGAGGCCTTCCTACCTAGATCCTCCAATTTAATTATGAATTTCATCATGGATAAACTTGATGCTTTTGCAGAAGGAAAAACATGTGATGACCTGACTACTATGGGCCCTCATAAATTATCTCAAATATTTGGATAGTATAACTTGAACAATACCTTGATAGTGGGCTATCATGCTCATATGTGGTTCCATAACCCTCTAGGCATCGTCTATCACATAGAGAGATAAGCAATATTGTTATCTTGGTTATTCTCTGTTTGCTATTATGCATTTCAAGTTATAACTATATATGATTTCTTGTTTTACTTGCTTGCAAGTTAAGGATTGATGATCAAGGCCAAATCAAGGCTCATAACCTCTTTCTCCTAGCTCACACAGCTATAGAGGTGTTCACTAAGAACCCAAACATGAGGCTTCTGGTGTTGGAGCAATTGCATAGGAACCTTGAGAGTAGTATTGGGCATCACCTTAAGGCTTACAAGAGATGCCTAGCAAACAGGAGCATAGATAGCTAGTGGGTGAGCCCATCTCTTGATGATTTCAACTTTGACCCACAACCTAGGGCTCTTATGAGCTTGAGTCATATAGGTGAAGTAAGTGTTATTAATTTGTTGTTTTTATGCTAATGTGTTTCTATTTATATGGTTATTAGGCTATTTTGGTTTTTGTTGTTCATGTAATTTGTTACACCCATGCAAAGGCTAAAAAGGTATCTTTTACTATTTTGTAGCGGTCGCTCCATATACTAAAGTTATAGTTATCACTTCAAGACATACAAAAGAGAACTTTCTCCTTAAGTTTGATGAGATGAATCCTCATAGGAGTGGTTATCAGATCAAGCGCCTAATGCTATACTTGCAAGGGTCATCCATGCGGGCATGTTTGGGCTCTTCATGGCCCCAAGCTCGATTATTCCCACTATAGAAACCTTTATTCGAGTGTGATGTACTTGGACACACACATGATCGACAATAAAGATCGAGATTACTTCATCATTGCAGCATTCACTTAGTTTTAATTATTTAATTTTTATTACTATTTATTGTTTTCTTAGTTAATATTTCTTTACCATCATTTACTATTCTTGTTGTTAACTGCGGAATGAGTACGACTTAATCACGAGCATTTAAGTGGGACTGCATGGTAACCCAATAGCGTACCTAGGATCTACGCTTGGTAATCCCCGTAGTAGTCATGCACAAGGTCCAAGATGTGTATGGATGATTAAGGAACGGATGCTCATCGCACTTAGGCTAGCTTAGACTTCATTTCCTATTGCTCATTAGTTTAATCAAGATTATTTTCCATTGTCTCTAGGAGTAGCACTAGTTTAGGATCACATCATATGCCTCACTCTGGACTAAGCAATATGTGACAAAGTAAATACTAGTCCATGCAGGAAGACAGTGAACTACGATCAACGTGTAACTATCTAGATACGACAACTAGCCTATCCACGGAGTTTGACCGGATCATGCATGAATGCTCGTATTTCGTATGGTTGAGTGTAGGGGTACCTCGCCACTCATTAGTAAATTAAAAAACAAGTTTCTTGTATTCTTGATGATAACGTATGATGTCAATAGGATTTTCTTTTAGGTCAAAATAATTGCAATCTTGACTATAAATATTATTATTGGAGGCTTTGATTCTCATGATCTCATCTCCATTTGGTTTTTTTGTAACACACAAATCATTTTTAAAATTTATATTAATTCTTTTGCTAACCATTTATCCTACTAAAAGTAAGGAATTTGAGAGATTTAGTACATAGAATACTTCTATAATAGCATCAACTTTGTTATTAAGATGTCTTATAATATAATCTCCTATCCCTTCTATTTCTATGAAGTTGTCATCATCAATTTTAATATTACCAATTTTGTTGGGTTTATAATTCATAAGATATGTGAGGACCCATATGGTTTGAGCATCCAGTCTCTACTATCCATGATTCTTATTTAACTTTGGTAATAAAATTAAAGGCTTTGTAATTAACTTAATTTTCTTCTTGAGTGAATGCTAATGTTGGTGCCTCCTCTTGTTTGTTATTTTGAAGCTAGAAAGTTTCAAATCTAATTCTTACCCAACATGATTCTATTAAGATTCTTTTTATTTTTAGAACCTACAATATGGGATAGAGAAATGATTTGGTTAATTTGATTATGATTATTACATCTTCCTCCTAAAATCCTCTACCTTTGATGTTTTTGTATTGATTTTCTAATGTGTTTGAATAATTTAGTGAATTTTGATCATTAGGGTTTGTCATGCCTTTTCTTCCTCTTTCTCTATAAGATCTACCCTTTCCTCTACTAGTTGTGAAAACATGTTCATCATTATTGTTATAAGTTCATGAGCTTTCCAAGAAACTGATTTGAGAGACCAAATCATCTACTATAATCTATTTGAATTCCTTATTTTGAAGAAAATTCATTATAATATTTTGATATGTCTAATCATACAAAGAAGCAACCTCCTTTTGGACTATTTGATATTTAGCGAAGTAACATCTATATTCACTCATGTGTTTTAGATATCCATATATTCTTTCAAAGAAGTTTTTAATGTTTTCTCTTGTTTTTTGACTTCAAGTTTATCTAATTGGATTCTTTTGAATAATTCTTTAGTATGTTGATTTTTGGGATTGTCATGGTAGTTTGAACAAAATATTTTCAATAATTTTTAGCTATCTCTAGGAAACATAATCTTCGTATTGTGATTTTTGAAATGTTAAGTATGATGATTATCTTTGCTAGAGATTCTTTCTTCTTTCTTTTCTCATGATCTAACATTTTTATCCTAGAAGGATTATCTTATTTTCCATCATTTTTTGTAGTGATAGGAATGAAGGACTTGCATTTGATTTAGTTCTTAAATTTCATTGAACTCAAGAAGGCCTTTCATCATGTTTCTCCATAGAACAAAGTCTCATGTTTCATTAAAAATGATAGGGCACTTTGAAATTTCTTTGATGCAACTTTGAATGATATTTCTAATGGTATAGATTGATGTACTAGAATTTTTGCTGAAATAAATGATGAAATTATAGTCTTACCAAGGTGACTCTTGGTCTTCTTTGTTTGAGAAATTTTGAAGTATCAAAAAGTATGAGATGATGTAGGTTGATTCTCATATTCATTATTAATGTTATGGTTTGAGTGAATGCTTGAATATATTTTTGAATTAAGTACTGATAATGATAATTAAAAATATTGGTAAAGTTGATGATTTTATAAATGTCAAAATGGAAGAATAGAAAGAGGGATGTGAAGAGATAGTGGGTGATATTGAAGTAGATTTAGGTATCAACTTTATTTGCTAATTTTCAATCATTTATAACATGGTATGGTATTTCTATGTATAGAATATAGTTGGGACCATACTCTGACTTAATGAAAAGTTATTTCACCATAATAAAAATGAATAAAAAATTGAAAAAAAAAGATGAATTGAGACCAAAATCATGTACATATGTCCATCAATTCATAAATTCAAGGAAAATAATTTTTTGTCTTCATTCATTAGGTAGTGACAAGAAGACTACATGGCTTTGGTCACTAAATTACCAAGCAAACTAATACTTATTGTATTACACATTAATATATTAAAAAAATCTATAGAAGGAATTTTAAAAATAGTCCAATAGATCTTAGGGATCTTGGTTGATGTAACTAAAAATTTCAATTATAATTTCATAATTTCAAATATGACCTAGTAAAAATGTTAGCTCCCTAATAAGGAAGTATCTACTAATAGCAGAAACAAAAAAACAAAAAGAAAGACAGAACATTTACTATTTTCTATTAACCATCTATGATTTTTCAAATGACTATCTTTCTTTGTAAATTCTATAAGAGGTGATTTTAAAGGATCTATTATGTATCTCTTTCAATTATTCTTTTTCATATCATTGTTCATGTGAGAAAGAGAATTTTTAAATACCATATTTAAAATATCCTTCTTATTTTTCATATTTTGAAAAAATTTGAGATTTCACTATAGGTTAAAAAAATATTATTGCGTTACGTTCTTTAATACTATAATTGCATTCTAATATACAAGTTAAAAACACAAATATGTTTCATATTTTATTTGAGAAAATGTGTCCTTCATGCCTATTTATGAGTACAACACAAATGCCATCCCATTATCTAAGAGTTTAGGTAAATAATGGAAAATTCCTCATGAATAAAAATGTTGATTATATGATCCAAATACTATTAAAGATGAACAACACATTTTTTACAATGTGTTACTTAACAATTTAGTTTTTTTTTTCAAAAGTTATAAAAACACTTGGTAATATTTTAACTATGTTATTAAAACTCATAGCCTATATTTTTCTATAGTTTTAGTTCTGGTTTCAAAATATAAAATACAAACTATAGACAAAATAATAAATTATTAATACCTAAAATTTTGCACGCTTCCTTTTAAAATCTATTTTAAACAAGTAAAACTAAGAATAAGAATAGAAATAATTTACCAATAATTTGATCGAGTTAGGATGGTTAAGTTTAGATTTATCTAATAACTTTTTCTAAATGAAAATAATAAATATATTTCAACTTACTAAAAATTAAATTCAATGTCAAGCATAGAAAAAAATAAAAATGGTACTTCTCACATATATAGATGTAGACATTTGGTAATATTAAGGAATTAATAACTCATTTTGAGAATTCTTGGTTTCATAAAAACAAACAAAAATTAAATATATTTGACAAAGTTTCTAGGATTCGTTAAAAAAAATATATGATAAGCCAAGTAAAATTTGACACCAAAATTAAATATATTTGACAAATGTAAGAGAGTATTAAAAAATATTTGGAAACCATAAACATAGAACTCCAAAACCTTTTTTATCTCTTTGTTAGGTTGTAGCAAAGAGCAAAAAGAAAAAAATCTCATAAAAGCTGAAAGAATCTTAAAGAATATTCTATAAATCTTACCTACTATGATAAAGAATGAGATAAAATATCTCCCATTCCACTCCACCTTTGTTATTTTATTTTTTATGAGAACCATCTACATGGCATTCTTTGAAATTGAAAGATCATATTGGTAAACCTTCTCAACTGCAAGAAAAACATGTTGAATATGTAGAAATCGCAATATGTCCTATGGTGGTTGATAACTTTTCTAACATTAAAGTATGTATCCTAAAATTATAATATATTAATAAGCATTATTTTGTTAATGAAGATTATTTTAATGAATTACTCACACACTACTACCGAAATGAGCAAAATGAATTTCCCATTGTAATAAAAAATATAGATACCATTAGTTTTGTTTATACATTCCATCTTTAATTAAAATAGAAAGTAAAGGTCAGAATCTATAATCTTCAACCAAAATACAAATAAGACATCAATTCAACTAAAGCTTTGAAGTACATCCATTCAACCGTTAAAATAATGTAGTTGATGGATGTTACCTAGATTACATGTGTTTCAATTGCTTTTTGTACAATAGATATACATATATCATAATCATACATCTAGGTTGAAATCATCAAAAAGGGGCATATCTCCAAAACTTGGAATGGATTCAAACAAGTTATTTGAAAATTGAAGATCATTTAGAAGTAGCTCTAACATGGATGTTGTTAGATCAAAGTCCTTTGAAAACAACTCATCCTACTCGGGCATTATTCCATGGTCCATTACACCATCTGTTTCCCCTTCACCTTCAACCCCAATGGCATTAATGTAGATCCCTTCCCTTGTTGTAAGTGATGGTAAATTTGCCTTAGCTTCTCTCTAAGGAAGTGTACATTGTTATATGTTAGAATTAAAAATGAACTAAAAATAAATAATAATATGTATTATACAATTGATTATTAGATTTTAAAACAAAAAAAAAGACTTTTAAAAGGTAATGGAATGAGGTAAAAAATTTTACCTTCGGTAGAATCATCCTTCCAAGAGGACCTAGTCACTGTTCCTCTGTTCCTTTTGCAATAAAAACTTTAAATTTTTATTGCTATCCACCTACATTACAATTATTAAAGGTATTAACTTTAATGAATATAAATTATATAAATACTATATACAAACATGTCTGCATATATGGCTGCCTATGCACATACTGTCAAACAATCCAAAACCATATTATAAAAGTCAGAAGGAAACTTAAGATAAAAATCCAAAGCTATTGAAGAAATTTAATCAGGACAGGTATACACAAAATTATTTAAATACCTTACTGTTAGAATCGAACTCATTATGTAGTGGGCTTGCTGAGGCATCCTGCAGTTTTTGCTGTTTTCCTTCCTTGTAAAACATGAAAATCCATTGATTGTCCTTCTTTGTCTAGAGTCGTTCCACTTTCTGTTCTAAAAACCCTTGACATCAGTATCTGAATCACTGTCTAATTCTGATCTCGGGTTTTCAAGATTTTCAGTGTTGGTGATTTCAGGTAGCAAACTAGTATTGGTAGCAGAAGATTTTCCGGGACTGGTAGATGAATCAAAGGAGCCCATATTCCAAGCGAAGGAATAATTATTTGCATCTGATACTTGCGAGGATTGCGAGGAATAACCAATTTTTACTGGCTGTTCCAAGTAATCAACCTTCAATGTATGTGCAGCAAAACCCATCTCAAGTTCTCGCCATGTAGAGTTAGGGTTCAAATTAATGCTGGTTCTGCTGCCGTAGGTACTGCTGTTCTGATCAAGAAGGTTGATATCCAAGAAAGATTGACATTGGTCAGGCACAACAAAAGGTATCTCCATGTAGCTATGGTGGCTTATTCAAATAGATGCATTAGATAACATTTTAGTGGGAAAATAAGCAGACCAAGCTTTTTACTTGTTCTGAAAAATATTGATGGAATCACAAAAAATTTTAAAGAACATTTCCTTTCTAAAATTTTTTTGGGAAGCACAATTCTATACTTCGATGGCAAACTAATTTAAGTATTTACCGAATGCGACCGAAACTATATTAATCTTCATTTATCAAAACATTGACACTCTCATGGTAAGGAAAACTTCTTGTGTACTAGGAAGACTTTAATAAATATCTGACCCGAAAACAGAGAAAGCTTCCAAAATTTTTTGGGATATTATAAAATCCTAAGAAAAAATAGTTCTTCAGGTAAAAAAAAATTTGTAATTGGGAGGCTGTATTTGGAAATACATGGAAGCTAATTTTTAAACAATTTTTTTATGATTAATTGGATTTGGTTTGTTCTATCTCTATCACGAGAGATTCTCTTGGATTGGGATGGGTGCCTCGGGACAGAGACAGAGAAGTTTTGTTTGTTTTATTGGAAAGTCCACCATGAGAATAAGCCCTAATACCCACGTCCCATTCCCTAGAGTACACCTTCGTTGTGCCTTGAACCTTCATCATTGCCTTAAAAAAATTCAAATAACCAACAACAAGACACAACCTGAACCATTTTCACTTGAAACCATGGATAAAATAGACAGATAAAAATACTCAAGATCATCTCACTAAGTAAAGCAACAGACTATATCCTTCTGCAATCAAAATCAAAATTTGAGGGAAAAACAAAAACTCAAATCCTTTCAATCAGCACGAACCCACTTTTAATACATGTTGAAAGTTGAATATTTAAAGAAACTAAGAATACATTATGCTTCAGAAGAAACCAATAAATACAGAGTAATTTTTGGGGAGAAAAAAATGAATTACCTGTAGCTACAGGTGCATACGAAGGATTAGACACTTGAGGTTGAGTTAATTCTGGCAAAGTGGGTAAAATAAACTCGTTTCCGCCCAGGGACAGCAATCCTTCAAACATACTATAGTAATTGTTGTCACCTAATAAAGAAAAGTACCAGCAAGACAAAAGTTAGGAATCAAAAGCTTGTTCCCTTTTGCCATAATTTTCATAATGCTGATTGTCACCCAATGAAGAAGAACAGTACCAACAAAAAGGAATTTGGAAATCAAAAACTTGTTCCGTTTTGCATTAATTTTCATAATGCTGATGTTGTTGCTGCTGTTGGATCCAGTCGGCTTCCTCAACATCCTTCTCTTTTTTCACCTCGAAACTCATCATTTCTGTCAAACCCATACACAAAATGAGAAAAGAAGAAAAACACGCCAGAAAAAGAAAATACACAATACTTGCACACCGAAAAAGAAAAGAAGGAGAATAAGAAGAAACGAAAGAATAGCAGCTCCTCTTGTTACCGTGGAATGGCAAAAGCTTGGTCTGTTCCCACTTCTTGCCTTTCGCTCTTCTTCTTACCGTGGAATGGAAAAATCTCAGTCCACTCCCTCTTCCTGCCTTTCGCTCTTCTTATTACCATGGAATGGCAAAATCTCTGTCTGTTCCCGCTTCCTGCCTTTCTCTTATTCTTTAGCAGCGATCAGGAGAGCATTCAATACCGACAATTTATCTCGATTCGTGCAATCTCAACAAATCTGGAATAGCTGCTCCAAACAGAAAAATTTAAAACCCGCCCACAAACCAAAGGGTAAAAAAATAGACACACACACCCAGCATAGATGAAAGACAGAAAGACAGACAGCCAAGGCACAGGAGGAAGCATCGACTAAAAAAGCAGCGAAAATACCCAATCCCCAACTATAGGAAAAACACTGGTCCGACCGTCCATACTCGCCTAATTTCGGCATTTGCGGAGAATAAATCCAATGGTAACACCACAGCAGGGGAAAGGTAGTGGCTCAACATTCACACAGAATCTCCATCATTGCCTTCTTTGTTCGAAGAACACGATGACAGTGGATGGATGAACTCGGGCCCAGAAAACCGCTGGAAATGTTGGTGGGTTGCAGCAGAGCATATGATGAACCAAATCCTACACATGAATAGATTTGATGGCATTCAAAATTGTGAAGCATGGAATGGCAAAGGAAGGGAGGGAAAAAGAAGAATTGTTAACTGCATAGGGATGAGCCAATAACAGTGGATACGGTAGTAGCACAGGCTGTGACAGTAAGGAGGAGAAGGAGGAGCCAGTGATAATGCTGCTGCTCCGCCTCGAGCCTCATCAATAACATTAAATTTCCTTCTCTCCTCTCCTCTCCTCTCCTCTCTATTCTCCTCTCTTCTGTTCTCTATCTTTGTTTTTCTGGTGTTATTTTTCTTCTTCCTCTTTTCTCCACTACAACTTTCCATTTAGGTGCTCCAATTCGTTTTTCATGTTTTTAGTCCTGAACTGTCATTTTCATGTTTTTGGTTGTCATTGTTATAGTTTTAGTTTTAAACTGTAATTCTATGTAAAGTGTTTCAAATGTTATCTAAGTGTTTTTTTATGTTTAATGGTTGTAGGGCTTTGGTTTGAAGTTTCTATGTTTATAACCACTCTTGTTGAATATTTTAGTGTCTTCTTGAAATCTATCCTAGTAGTGATAGAGACGGTGGGGTTATTATGTTGCATCAACATGTCCACACCTAAGTCCCCAAACCTTGACATGGAGTGGGATCAGCATGGGGTATGGCTTAGGAAAGGGACCTCAAGCTTCCAAGCCTACCTACTCCAAAACTGTACTATCAGAGTTTGGTCACACTTGAAGTTTGAGGCAGCAACAACAATTGTGGAGGCCATCCTACCTAGATCCTCCAATTTAATTATGAATTTCATCATGGATAAACTTGATGCTTTTGCAGAAGGAAAAACATGTGATGACCTGACTACTATGGGCCCTCATAAATTATCTCAAATATTTGGATAGTATAAATTGAACAATAACTTGATAGTGGGCTATCATGCTCATATGTGGTTCCATAACCCTCTAGGCATCGTCTATCACATAGAGAGATAAGCAGTATTTTTATCTTGGTTATTCTCTATTTGCTATTATGCATTTCGAGTTATAACTATATATGATTTCTTGTTTTACTTGCTTGCAAGTTAAGGATTGATGATCAAGGCCAAATCAAGGCTCATAACCTCTTTCTCCTAGCTCACACAGCTATAGAAGTGTTCACTAAGAACCCAAACATGAGGCTTCTGGTGTTGGAGCAATTGCATAGGAACCTTGAGAGTAGTATTGGGCATCACCTTAAGGCTTACAAGAGATGCCTAGCAAACAGGAGCATAGATAGCTAGTGGGTGAGCCCATCTCTTGATGATTTCAACTTTGACCCACAACCTAGGGCTCTTATGAGCTTGAGTCATATAGGTGAAGTAAGTGTTATTAATCTGTCATTTTTATGCTAATGTGTTTCTATTTATATGGTTATTAGGCTATTTTGCTTTTTGTTGTTCATGTAATTTGTTACACCCATGCAAAGGCTAAAAAGGTATCTTTTACTAATTTGTAGCAGTCGCTCCATATACTAAAGTTATAGTTATCACTTCAAGACATACAAAAGAGAACTTTCTCCTTAAGTTTGATGAGATGAATCCTCATAGGAGTGGTTATCAAATCAAGCGCCTAATGCTATACTTGCAAGGGTCATCCATGCGGGCATGTTTGGGCTCTTCATGGCCCCAAGCTCGATTATTCCCACTATAGAAACCTTTATTCGAGTGTGATGTACTTGGACACACACATGATCGACAATAAAGATCGAGATTACTTCATCATTGCAGCATTCACTTAGTTTTAATTATTTAATTTTTATTACTATTTATTGTTTTCTTAGTTAATATTTCTTTACCATCATTTACTATTCTTGTTGTTAACTGCGGAATGAGTACGACTTAATCACGAGCATTTAAGTGGGACTGCATGGTAACCCAATAGCGTACCTAGGATCTACGCTTGGTAATCCCCGTAGTAGTCATGCACAAGGTCCAAGATGTGTATGGATGATTAAGGAACGGATGCTCATCGCACTTAGGCTAGCTTAGACTTCATTTCCTATTGCTCATTAGTTTAATCAAGATTATTTTCCATTGTCTCTAGGAGTAGCACTAGTTTAGGATCACATCATATGCCTCACTCTGGACTAAGCAATATGTGACAAAGTAAATACTAGTCCATGCAGGAAGACAGTGAACTACGATCAACGTGTAACTATCTAGATACGACAACTAGCCTATCCACGGAGTTTGACCGGATCATGCATGAATGCTCGTATTTCGTATGGTTGAGTGTAGGGGTACCTCGCCACTCATTAGTAAATTAAAAAACAAGTTTCTTGTATTCTTGATGATAACGTATGATGTCAATAGGATTTTCTTTTAGGTCAAAATAATTGCAATCTTGACTATAAATATTATTATTGGAGGCTTTGATTCTCATGATCTCATCTCCATTTGGTTTTTTTGTAACACACAAATCATTTTTAAAATTTATATTAATTCTTTTGCTAACCATTTATCCTACTAAAAGTAAGGAATTTGAGAGATTTAGTACATAGAATACTTCTATAATAGCAACGACTTTGTTATTAAGATGTCTTATAATATAATCCCCTATCCCTTCTATTTCTATGAAGTTGTCATCATCAATTTTAATATTACCAATTTTGTTGGGTTTATAATTCATAAGATATGTGAGGAGCCATATGGTTTGAGCATCCAGTCTCTACTATCCATGATTCTTATTTAACTTTGGTAATAAAATTAAAGGCTTTGTAATTAACTTGATTTTCTTCTTGAGTGAATGCTAATGTTGGTGCCTCCTCTTGTTTGTTATTTTGAAGCTAAAAAGTTTCAAATCTAATTCTTACCCAACATGATTCTATTAAGATTCTTTTTATTTTTAGAACCTACAATATGGGATAGAGAAATGATTTGGTTAATTTGATTATGATTATTACATCTTCCTCCTAAAATCCTCTACCTTTGATGTTTTTGTATTGATTTTCTAATGTGTTTGAATAATTTAGTGAATTTTGATCATTAGGGTTTGTCATGCCTTTTCTTCCTCTTTCTCTATAAGATCTACCCTTTCCTCTACTAGTTGTGAAAACATGTTCATCATTATTGTTATAAGTTCATGAGCTTTCCAAGAAACTGATTTGAGAGACCAAATCATCTACTATAAACTATTTGAATTCCTTATTTTGAAGAAAATTCATTATAATATTTTGATATGTCTAATCATACAAAGAAGCAACCACCTTTTGGACTATTTGATATTTAGTGAAGTAACATCTATATTCACTCATGTGTTTTAGATATCCATATATTCTTTCAAAGAAGTTTTTAATGTTTTCTCCTTTTTTTGACTTCAAGTTTATCAAATTGGATTCTTTTGAATAATTCTTTAGTATGTTGATTTTTGGGATTGTCATGGTAGTTTGAACAAAATATTTTCAATAATTTTTAGCTATCTCTAAGAAACATAATCTTCTTATTATGATTTTTGAAATGTTAAATATGATGATTATCTTTGCTAGAGATTCTTTCTTCTTTCTTTTCTCATGATCTAACATTTTTATCCTAGAAGGATTATCTTATTTTCCATCATTTTTTGTAGTGATAGGAATGAAGGACTTGCATTTGATTTAGTTCTTAAATTTCATTGAACTCAAGAAGGCCTTTCATCATGTTTCTCCATAGAACAAAGTCTCATGTTTCATTAAAAATGATAGGGCACTTTGAAATTTCTTTGATGCAACTTTGAATGATATTTCTAATGGTATAGATTGATGTACTAGAATTTTTGCTGAAATAAATGATGAAATTATAGTCTTACCAAGGTGACTCTTGGTCTTCTTTGTTTGAGAAATTTTGAAGTATCAAAAAGTATGAGATGATGTAGGTTGATTCTCGTATTCATTATTAATGTTATGGTTTGAGTGAATGCTTGAATATATTATTGAATTAAGTACTGATAATGATAATTAAAAATATTGGTAAAGTTGATGATTTTATAAATGTCAAAATGGAAGAATAGAAAGAGAGATGTGAAGAGATAATGGGTGATATTGAAGTAGATTTAGGTATCAACTTTATTTGCTAATTTTCAATCATTTATAACATGGTATGGTATTTCTATGTATAGAATATAGTTGGGACCATACTCTGACTTAATGAAAAGTTATTCCCCCATAATAAAAATGAATAAAAAATTGAAAAAAAAAGATGAATTGAGACCAAAATCATGTACATATGTCCATCAATTCATAAATTTAAGGAAAATAATTTTTTGTCTTCATTCATTAGGTAGTGACAAGAACACTACATGGCTTTGGTCACTAAATTACAAAGCAAACTAATACTTATTGTATTACACATTAATATATTAAAAAAATCTATAGAAGGAATTTTAAAAATAGTCCAATAGATCTTAGGGATCTTGGTTGACGTAACTAAAAATTTCAATTATAATTTCATAATTTCAAATATGACCTAGTAAAAATGTTAGCTCCCTAATAAGGAAGTATCTACTAATAGAAAAAAAAAAAAAAAAAAAAAAAGACACAACATTTACTATTTTCTATTAACCATCTATGATTTTTCAAATGACTATCTTTCTTTGTAAATTCTATAAGAGGTGATTTTAAAGGATCTATTATGTATCTCTTTCAATTATTCTTTTTCATATCATTGTTCATGTGAGAAAGAGAATTTTTAAATACCATATTTAAAATATCCTTCTTATTTTTCATATTTTGAAAAAATTTGAGATTTCACTATAGGTTAAACAAATATTATTGCATTACGTTCTTTAATACTATAATTGCATTCTAATATACAAGTTAAAAACACAAATATGTTTCATATTTTATTTGAGAAAATGTGTTCTTCATGGCTATTTATGAGTACAACACAAATGCCATCCCATTATCTAAGAGTTTAGGTAAATAATGGAAAATTCCTCATGAATAAAAATGTTGATTATATGATCCAAATACTATTAAAGATGAACAACACATTTTTTACAATGTGTTACTTACCAATTTAGTTTTTTTTTTCAAAAGTCATAAAAACACTTGGTAATATTTTAATTATGTTATTAAAACACATAGCCTATACTTTTCTATAGTTTTAGTTTTAGTTTCAAAATATAAAATACAAACTATAGACAAAATAATAAATTATTAATACCTAAAATTTTGCATGCTTCCTTTTAAAATCTATTTTAAAAAAGTGAAACTAAGAATAAGAATAGAAATAATTTACCAATAATTTGATCGAGTTAGGATGGTTAAGTTTAGATTTATCTAATAACTTTTTCTAAATGAAAATAATAAATATATTTCAACTTACTAAAAATTAAATTCAATGTCAAGCTTAGAAAAAAATAAAAATGGTACTTCTCACATATATAGATGTACACATTTGGTAATATTAAGGAATTAATAACTCATTTTGAGAATTCTTGGTTTCATAAAAACAAACAAAAATTAAATATATTTGACAAAGTTTCTAGGTTTCGTTAAAAAAAATATATGATAAGCCAAGTAAAAGTTGACACCAAAAATGCATCTAGACTAGTAATGTAAGAGAGTATTAAAAAATATTTGGCAACCATAAACATAGAACTCCAAAACCTTTTTTATCTCTTTGTTAGGTTGTAGCAAAGAGCAAAAAAAAAAAAAAAATCTCTTAAAAGCTGAAAGAATCTTAAAGAATCTTCTATAAATCTTACCTACTATGATAAAGAATGAGATAAAATATCTCCCATTCCACTCCACCTTTGTTATTTTATTTTTTATGAGAACCATCTACATGGCATTCTTTGAAATTGAAAGATCATATTGGTAAACCTTCTCAAATGCAAGAAAAACATGTTGAATATGTAGAAATCAGAATATGTCCTATGGTGGTTGATAACTATTCTAACATTAAAGTACGTATCCTAAAATTATAATTTATTAATAAGCATTATTTTATTAATGAAGATTATTTTAATGAATTACTCACACACTACTACCGAAATGAGCGAAATGAATTTCCCATTGTAATAATAAATATAGATACCATTAGTTTTGTTTATACATTCTATCTTTAATTAAAATAGCAAGTAGAGGTCAAAAATCTATGATCTTCAACCAAAATACAAATAAGACATCAATTCCACTAAAGCTTTGAAGTACATCCATTCAACCGTTAAAATAATGTAGTTGATGGATGTTACCTAGATTACATGTGTTTCAATTGCTTTTTGTACAATAGATATACATATATCATAATCATACATCTAGGTTGAAATCATCAAAAAGGGGCATATCTCCAAAACTTGGAATGGATTCAAACAAGTTATCTGAAAATTGAAGATCATTTAGAAGTAGCTCTAACATGGATGTTGCTAGATCAAAGTCCTTTGAAAACAACTCATCCTACTCGGGCATTATTCCATGGTCCATTACACCATCTGTTTCCCCTTCACCTTCAACCCCAATGGCATTAATGTAGATCCCTTCCCTTGTTGTAAGTGATGGTAAATTTGCCCCAGCTTCTCTCTAAGGAAGTGTACATTGTTATATGTTAGAATCACAAATGAACTAAAAATAAATAATAATATATATTTATACAATTGAGTATTAGATTTTAAAACAAAAAAAAATACTTTTAAAAGGTAATTGAATGAGGTAAAAAATTTTACCTTCGGTAGAATCATCCTTCCAAGAGGACCTACGTCACTATTCCTCTGTTCCTTTTGCAATAAAAAGTTTAAATTCTTATTGCTATCCACCTACATTACAATTGTTAAAGGTATTAACTTAAATGAATATAAATTATATAAATATTATATACAAACATGTCTGCATATATGGCTGCCTATGCACATACTGTCAAACTATCCAAAACCGTATTATAAAAGTCAAACCGAAACGTAAGATAAAAATCCAAAGCTATTGAAGAAATTTAATCAGGACAGGTATACACAATTATTTAAATACCTTACTGTTAGAATCTAACTCATTATATAGTGGGCTTGCTGAGGCATCCTGTAGTTTTTGCTGTTTTCCATCCCTTGTAAAACATGAAAATTCGTTGATTGTCCTTCTTTGTCTAGAGTCGTTCCGCTTTCTCTTCTGAAAGCCCTTGACATCAGTATCTGAATCATTCTCTGATTCTGATCTCGGGTTTTCAGGATTTTCAGTGTTGGTGATTTCAGGTAGCAAACTAGTATCCGTAGCAGGAGATTTTCCGGGACTGGTAGATAAATCAAAGGAGCCCATATTCCAAGTGAAGGAATAATTATTTGCATCTGATACTTGCGAGGATTATGAGGAATAACCAGTTTTTACTGGCTGTTCCAAGTAATCAACCTTCAATGTATGTGCAGCAAAACCCGTCTCAAATTCTCGCCATGTAGAGTTAGGGTTCAAATTAATGCTGGTTCTGCTACCGCAGGTACTGTTGTTCTGATCAGGAAGGTTGATATCCAAGAAAGATTGACATTGGTCAGGCACAACAAAAGGTATCTCCATGTAGCTATGGTGGCTTATTCGACACCCTGCAACATAAACATAAACAGATGCATTCGATAACATTTTAGTGGGAAAATAAGCAGACCAAGCTTTTTACTTATTCTGAAAAATATTGATGGAATCACAAAAATTTTTAAAGAAAATTTCCTTTCTAAAATTTTTTTGGCAAGCACAATTCTATACTTCGATGGCAAACTAATTTAAGTGTTTACCGAATGCTACCGCAACAGTATTAATCTTTATTTATCAAAACATTGACACTCTCATGGTAAGGAAAACTTCCTGTGTACTAGGAAGACTTTAATAAATATCTCATGCAAAAATAGAGAAAGCTTCCAAAATATTTTGGGATATTATAAAATCCTAAGAAAAAACAGTTCTTCAGGTAAAAACAAATTTGTAATTGGGAGGCTATATTTGGAAATACATGGAAGCTAATTTTTTAACAATTGTTTTATGATTAACTGGATTTGGTTTGTTCTATCTCTATCACGAGAGATTCTCTTGGATTGGGATGGGTGCCTCCGGACAGATACAAACAAGTTTTGTTTGTTTTATTGGAAAGTCCACCATGAGAATAAGCCCTAATACCCACGTCACATTCCCTAGAGTACACCTTCGTTGTGCCTTGGACCTTTGTCATTGCCTTAAAAAAATTCAAATAACCAACAACAAGACAAAACATGCACCATTTTCACTCGAAACCATGGATAAAATAGACAGACAAAAATACTCAAGATCGTCTCACTAAGTAAAGTAGCAGACTGTATCCTTCAGCAATCAAAATCAAAATTTGAGGGAAAAACAAAAACTCAAATCCTTTCAATCAGCACGAACCCACTTTTAATACACGTTGAAAGTTGAATATTTAAAGAAACTAAGAATACGTTATGCTTCAGAAGAAACCAATAAAAACAGAGTAATTTTGGGGAAGAAAAAAACGAATTACCTGCAGCTACAGGTGCATACGAAGGATTAGACACTTGAGGTTGAGTTCATTCTGGCAAAGTGGGATGGCACTCCTTCAAACATACTATACTAATTGTTGTCACCTAATAAAGAAAAGTACCAGCAAGACAGAAGTTGGGAATCAAAAACTTGTTCCCTTTTGCCGTAATTTTCATAATGCTGATTGTCACCCAATCAAGAAGAACAGTAGCAACAAAAAGGAAGTTGGAAATCAAAAACTTGCTTCATTTTGAATTAATTTTCATAATGCTGATGTTGTTGCTACTGCTGCATCCAATTGGCTTCCTCAACATCCTTCTCCTTTTTTACCTCAAAACTCATCATTTTTGTCAAACCCATACACAAAATGAGAAAAGAAGAAAAACATGCCAGAAAAAGAAAACACACAATACCTGCACACCAAAAAACAAAAGAAGGAGAAGAAGAAGAAATGAAAGAATAGAAGCTCCTCTTGTTACCGTGGAATGGAAAAAGCTTGGTCTGTTCCCGCTTCCTACCTTTCGCTCTTCTTATTACTGTGGAATGGCAAAATCTCGGTCTGCTCCCTCTTCTTGGATTTCGCTCTTCATGTTACCGTGGAATGGCAAAATCTCTGTCCGTTCCCACTTCCTAACTTTCTCTTATTCTTTAGCAATGATCAGGAGAGCATTCAATACCAAAAATTTATCTGGATTCACGCAATCTCGACAAATCTGGAACAACTGCACCGAACNATTTAAAACCTGCCGATAAATGAAAGGGGAAAAAAATAGACACACACACCCAGAATAGATGAAAGAAAGAAAGATAGACAACCAAGGCATAGGAGGAAGCATCAAACTAAAAAAGCACCGAAAATACCCAATCTCCAACTATAGCAAAAACACTGGTCCGACCGTACATACTAGCCTAATTCTGGCATCTACGGAGAATAAATCCAATGGTAACACCACAAGGGTGGAAAGGCAATGGCCCAACATTCACACAGGATCTCCATCATTGCCTTCTTTGTTCCAAGAACACGATGACAGTGGATGAACTCGGGCCCAGAAAATCACTCGAAATACTGGTGGGTTGCAGCAAAGCATATGATGAATCAAATCCTACACATGAATAGATTTGATCACATTCAAAATTGTGAAGTTCGGAATGGAAAAGGAAGGGAGGGAAAAAGAAGAATTGTTAAGTGTAGATGGATGAGCCAATACCAGTGGATATGGCAGTAGGACAGGCTGTGATAGTAAGGAGGAGGAGGAGGAGCTGGCGATAATGCTGCTGCTCGGCCTCGAGCCTCATCAATAACATGAAATTTCCTTCTCTCCTCTCCTCTCTATTCTCCTATCTTCTATTCTCTGTCTTTGTTTTTCTCGTGTTATTTTTGTTCTTCCTCTTTTCTCCACTTCACCTTTCCATTTAGGTGCTCCAATTCGTTTTTCATGTTTTTAGTCCTAAATTGTCATTTTCATGTTTTTGGTTGTTATTGTTATAGTTTTAGTTTTAAACCATAATTTTATGTAAAGTGTTTCAAATGTTATCTAAGTGTTTTTTTAAGTTTAATGGTTGTAGGGATTTGCTTTGAAGTTTCTATGTTTATAACCACTGTTGTTGAATATTTTAGCATCTTCTTGAAATCTATCCTAGTAGAGATAGAGACGGTGGGGTTATTATGTTGCATCAACATGTCCACACCTAAGACCCCAAACCTTGACATGGAGTGGGATCAGCATGGGGTATGGCTTAGGATGGGGACCTCAAGCTTCCTAGCCTACCTACTCCAAAACTATACTATCATAGTTTGGTCACACTTGAAGTTTGAGGCAACAACAACAATTGTGGAGGCAATCCTACCTAGATCCTCCAATTTAATTATGAATTTCATCATGGATAAACTTGATGCTTTTGCAGAACAAAAAACATGTGATGACCTGACTACTATGGGCCCTCATAAATTATCTCAAATATTTGGATAGTATAACTTTAACAATACCTTGATAGTGGGCTATCATGCTCATATGTGGTTCCATAACCCTCTAGGCATCATCTATCACATAGAGAGATAAGCAGTATTGTTATCTCGGTTATTCTCTGTTTGCTATTATGCATTTCAAGTTATAACTATAT
>MNCI01030782.1:87330-142258 GCA_015680685.1 Gnetum montanum | reverse complement strand
CTATTGGTGATACATCAACAAATTGAACTATTAATGAGTACTCAAAGCTTTGTACTCATAGGTGATGAGTTCAATATAATTGCACAATTCACAAAGTCTAAATGGGATCTCATCTAAGATTTGAAAGACAGATGTCTCAAAAGTCATAGTGAAAAGTACATTGACTATGCAATACAAATGGCATTAAAGATTATATCACATTTTCTTGCAATGTCTTACTTTTGAGTACATTAGTGGATACTAAAAGTCTAAATTTGTTTTTTTTTTTGTTCTACATGTTACCAAACACTTCGTAATTTTTTTAATGATCTTTTCAAAATTCATAGCATGTATATTTCTATGCAATATATCTAGAGAGTCTATCTACATTACAAAGGCATTTCAATAAAGCTACATAGACAAAACATAGTTCATATGAGCAATGTACATATACAAGTATATGTTGGTTGAGGGAGTGAAAGTGAATAACTACATCAAAGTGTATTAATTGTTTGTGCATTTGGTTTTCTATGCAAGGTCTTTACATTCAAATATTTCTACTTTACTATTAAGTTTATATGTTCAAAATTTTGACCTATAGCTCTTTGAAGGAAGTTGATTCATTCATCATCAAGTCAAAATTACCATAAGTTGATTAGTAACCAAAACTATGTTATAATTTAAGTAAAGATTATGCTCAAATAAGGATGACATCTTGAATTGATGAATTATCTAAGTTAGGTAAGTTTAACCTCAAATTAGTATAAAAGTTCATGTTGAGACAAAACATAGTTCATATGAACAATGTAGATGTATAAGTATATGTTGGTTGAGGAAGTGTAAGTGAATAATTTCCATCAAAGTGTATTAATTGTTTTTACATTTGGTTTTCTAAGTAATGTCTTTACATTCAAATATTTCCACTTTACTCTCAAGTTTATATGTTCAAAATCTTGACATATAGCTCTTTGAAGAAAGCTAATTCATTCATCATCAAGTCAAAATTAGCATAAGTTGATTAGTAACCAAAATTATGTTATAATTTAAGTAAAGATTATTCTCAAATAAGCATGATATCTTTAATTGATGAATTATCTAAGTTAGCTAAGTTTAACCTAAAATAAGTACAAAAGTTCATGTTAGGATAAAAGTTCTCAACTTTTATCTAGATACTTAATGTTAGTACCTATAAAGTCTAAAATGATATATAATGAGTATCTAAGTTCATTGTAAAAGCTAAACTAGAGAAATAGCAGTTTAACTATATATATTTATAATATATATCTATAATTTGGTCAAGCGAATCTTTTCCCTTTGTCAAAAATTGAATGGATTAATTTAGAGTTATCAAATTAAAATTGAAATTGAACTTTTACTCAATGATGAGTGGCAAGGTACTTGTATTGACCTAAATCGTTGGTGTAAGGCTGGAAGGGAAACAAACACCGAAAGATTGTCGGACAGACATAGCTGACCCTGCCTTTGCTCGAGGGCAAGCTAGAAAAGAAAACGAAGGCAGAGTGCCTTGGGTGGTCTGCACACAAATCAACCAAGGACTTCCCCAAGCGTAAACTATAGCTTGTGCTAGTGTTATCATAACTAATGTCTTAATTGTAAATAATGCGTGTGAATTGTAAACAAAAACATATGCAGAACTGTATCATGAACAAAACGTAAACCAAATGTACAACAGAGCAAATAGAATAATGGCTGGCAAAATGAACTATATTGTATTGCTTAGAAAAGATGTGCACAGGTCAAAGCGTAGCTGTACATGTGGATGGCAGGTCAGGCGCCAAGCCCTGGGGTGATGTGATGTGTTTCAGAAGTGCTTGGATGCTAGGAGTCAAGTGTGCTGAGCACCCAAGGGTTGCTGGTCTGAGTTTCCTAAGCCATCAAACTTCAAAATTGCCAACCCTGTTTATGTGAATTGATAGGGTATTTATAGGGTTTGGCTGGGCTTGGGTGTAGAATTCAAGAATGGAATCAACGGCTGAGAGATGAAAGGAAAATAGATCTAGTGACACGTGTCCGATGGACAGCTATGTGTGAGTTGGATGTGTATCGACAAGCTACGTTCTTAACTAGGTACATTGTATCTTACAACATGTGACAACTTGCCCAAGCTGGCTTACACTCGCACAGAAGCACATAATTTGGAGCGTAAGAGCCTGACAAGCTCACGACTAAAAATTTACAATGAAATGAAATGACTTCTGGGTTTTTTACTTGACTACCGCAGGATGTCGATTCAAGTGGTTCTGTGGTTGTTTGAGACGTCTCTACCTGATGAAGACTTCCAGTGTAAGTTGATTTTGTCGCAGCGTGTCCTTAGCATGCTCATGCTACACTCACGCTACAAATTGACTTTAGTGTGAGTGAGCAAAGACTTGCAATGTTTCACCAAATTTTGAATTTTGAAGCCTGATTCTTGAAGTGTAAGGATTGCCTGATTGTGATTAATGAATTGACCCTAAAAGTGCCTTGTTTTGAGCCATTTATGACAGGTCACGCTGAAGTCACGCTACTAGTGTGACCACAGCATGACCTGTGAAAACTTGCAGAAACTTACAATTTTGAGCTGAAATCTGGCATTCTGAAGGTAGGGGCCTAAAGTTGTCAAGGATATGCTCTGAGGATGACTTGCATTTTGGAAATCCAATCACTTTGACTTGGTTTTGAGTCTGTGAGAGTCAATCACGTTGTACTCACACTACCAGTGTGACCTTAGCGTGACTACAACATGACTAAGAAAATTGCAAACCAGCATGAGTTCCTAGGACAAGCCAGCGTGTGTTATCCAAAATGTTTCCTCTGAAAGCTTAAGTGTGAGTTGTTCTTGCTCAAGTGTGAGTCCAAAACTAGTGGTGTTTCATTAGCTCCTCTTTGTTGACATCTGGAGGAATCCACTTGAGAGGCGTTGACAAAGAAGTGCAAACACCAAGAACAACCAGGTACCAAGCATTATCTATCGGCCCTTGGTCGGATGTCATCGCACTGTTTTCAAAAGTACATTTGATTTGAGGGAATGTGGTTCAAGATGCAAGGGAATTGATTGTAACCAGGGGAAACCAAGGGTTGGTTAACAACTATGATTGCTGCAAGGATTGTGGGAGAGGAAATGCTCTCATGTGAATGAGTTGTATCTTTGGTCCTTGTTAGTAGCTAGTTTTTAGCAGAGTCAGAGCCAAGACATAGAAGGTGCATTCTTTGGATAAATGGGACTCTTATAAAGTGTTTATGAGGCCTGTTATAAATAGCCAAATCCAATACATAGAAGGTGTGTTCTTTGGAGAAACGAGACTCTTATAGAGTGTTTATGGGGCCTGTTGTAAATAGCCAAAGCCACGCGATGATGTGCAACATGGTCTGTTTGAGACACAAGTGTAACTGTTTTCCAAGAAAATTTCCTTCTCGCCTAGGGCTTGCATGAGAATAGCCAATAGTCTTTTGTTTATGATGTCAATGAGGTCATGAAGACCTTTTCCGTGCATTTTTCCCTTTGACTTTTTGTTCTTTTTCTTTTTGTTTGCTTCTTCTTTTCTTTTGTTTTTTTGTTTTCTTTTTCTTTTTCTTTTTGGTCTTTTTGGAAGAGCTTTGCTTTTATTGTTGTGCTCATGTTTGAGCACTTGCATTTTGTATCATGCATTGTGTACTGTGTTTTGTGTTGCAACTGCTTAGAGGGCCACAGTGTGCAATAGTGCATCAAGAGCTTTGGGATGAGTAGAATGCATCTAGGGGATGTAATTAGATGGGATAAAGGGGCATGATGGGCGAATAGGGAATGTATCAGGAGTTAGGAATGTACTTATGATGGATTGATTAACCCAGTTACGTGCATCAGGAAGAATGTGATACCTTTTCATCGTGATGAAATGCATCTATGCATGAATGCCTCAAGCGTGTCATCCTACGAACGCAACTTCAATAAGACAAGAAAAACACAAATGAATCAGTTAACTAAGCACTTTAAATAAGGAGATGAACAAGGAGACGGAGCCACCGAGTGCAATTTCAAAGCAAATAGAATCATGAATAGCATCAGCCTCTTCATGGCCCATGAGACAAATTACAGAGCAAGTTTTTGGCCCATGCCAGGACTATTATGTGGTATCAGTTTTAAGTCATGATGCCAGGACTGTTCTATGGTATTAGTTTTAAGTCATGATTCCAGGACTGTTCTGTGGTATCAGTTTTAAGTCATGATGCCAAGACTATTCTATGGTATCAGTTTTAAGTCATGATTCCAGGACTATTTTGTGGTATCAGTTTTAAGTCATGATGCCTTGACTATTATGTACCTTAAATTCATCATACATAATACTGGTTTAGGTACACGTGATTTGTAGGATTAGAAAACTCATTCCTATTCATGTCAGCAAGTTTGAATGCTCCATTATTGTATGCCTTGGTGACCAAGTAAGGCCCTTCCCAGTTGGCTGAGAATTTGTCTAAATGTTCACGGGCGGCTTTAAGGACTAAGTCTCCTTCTTTGATGGGGCAGTTGTGTATATCGTGTTTGTGTCATTGCCGTTGTTGTTTCTGGTACCACTCGATTTGATCAACTGTTCACACATGTTCTTCCTCCACCGAGTCAAGATCAGCAATGCATAGTTCATTGTTTTGACTTTCATCAACGAGGCCCGAGAGAGCAATCTGCAATGAGAAAACCTATAGCCCTAAAGGTAAGATAGCTTCAAATTCATACACAAGACTATATGGAGTTTTACCTATGGATGTTTGATGTGTCGTTCTATATGCCCACAATGCGTAGACTAATTGTTCATGCCATCGTTTCTTACTTTGATTTAGCATCTTTTTGAGCACCATGATGATAGTTTTGTTTGTAGCCTCCGCTTGGCCATTGCTCTGTGGCTAGTAAGGTGATGAAAATGGCTGTTTAATGCCTAGGCTTTCACAGAAGCTTTTAGTATCTACATTGCTAAACTGTGGCCCATTGTCAGTAATGATGGTCATTAGAATACCAAAACGGGTCACAATATTTTCTATTATGAAAGTGAAAATATGTTTTGAAGTAGTCTTCCTAAGGGGAACAGCTTCTACCCATTTTGTGAAGTATTCAGCTGCAGTAATAATAAAGCTATGTCCCACAGAGGATGATGGCGTTATTGGTCCAATTAAGTCTAATCCCCATTTTTGGAATGGCCATGTGATTTGTGTTATGTGCAATTCGTTAGGTGGCACATGTATTAGATTATTATGCTTTTGGAAAATGTCACATGTTCTAACCTTGGAGATGCAATCATACTCCATGTGTGGCTAGTAGTAGCCTAAGCGCCTAATCTTTGTTGCTATTGCTTTAGGTGCTATGTGCCCTTCACAAAGTCCTTCGTGGACTTGTTCTACAATCGTTTGACCGTAGATTCTACTAACACACATCAACAGAATGCCTTCATAGGATTTACGACACAAGGTGTCTCCTATTAATGCATATTTCTAGAAGCTTTTTCGCACAACATCCTTTTGAGCATTTGTCAAGTGTTGTGGAGGTTCACCTATTAGAAGGTACTCTTTTATGTCATCGTACCATTCTATTGCGTGTTTTTTACTAATGGATGCTATAGGTATTCTACCAAGAGTGTTAATTATAGGCTCGGCACAGCTTGTTATAGAGCTGGGCAACACATGGAACATTTCAGGTGTCATGTTTAAGGCTAGTGTAGCGAGTGCATCAGCAATGGTGTTTTCACTTCTAGGGACATGCTGTATATCAGTTTCTACTAGTTGTCTCAGCAGATGTTTGGTCAAATCAGAATATGATTCCAAATGGAGAGCCTTACATGCATAAACCTTAATGACTTGGTTAATGACTAACTGTGAATCACCTCAAACTACAAGATGTGTGATTCCCGAAGTTAAAGCTGCTTGAAGACCTCTAAGAAGACCTTCGTACTCTACTACATTATTGGTACAAGGAAAGGTCAATCGGTAGGTGAAGGGTTGGATTTCTCCAAAGGGCTATGTTAAAATGGCTGCAGCACTTCGTCCTCGGGAGGTTGAAGCTCTATCGAAATAGATGATTTCCTTGTAGTTATCAGGTACAGTATCTATACTGTTAACATTCACATCATGGAATTTAGGGTTAACTATTGCCTGATCATGCGTTGGTGAAACGGCTAATTGCGTGGCTATTACTTGACCTTTTGTGGAAGATTGGGCAACATAGTGTAAGTAAAATTCTGCGATCATTACTTCCCACCTAGCTATCCTACTCGACTCGTAGATGTTATTGGTGATAGCCCAGAGTACATTATCTTTAGGGAGAAAACAAGGGCAAGGCATGATTTCTCTACATCATTGTATCGTTGTTCATAAGCAATTAGAGCATGACTTAGGTAATATACAGGGATCTCAGCTCCATCTTGACATTTTTTACAAAGCATTGATGTGATGGAAGTGTAAGAAGTTGCAAGGTAGATATAGAAGGGATTATCACCTTGAAGGGGATAAATTGTTGGTAATTGAGCCAGTTCTTGCTTTATGTTTTCGAACACTTCTTGGCATTGTTGGGTCCATTGGAAATGCACATTTTTTTGTAATAGGTGCTACATAGGTCTCAACTTATCTGTCAACCTCTCAATAAAGCATCTAATGAATTGTAGCCTACCTTGAAGACCACGTAATTAGGTAAGGTTCTTTGGCGGTTGCATATTAATTATTGCCTTAACTTTATCAAGGTCTATTCATATTCCTGTTTTAGAGACTATGAAACAAAGTATCTTGCCTATTTTGACACCAAAGACACACTTCTTTAGATTGAGTCTAAGGTAATATTTGAGACAACGTTTAAGCACTAAGTTTAGATCTTTTGCATGTTGTTTGGTTGTTTTGGATTTAACCACGATGTCGTCCACGTAATCATTGAGCAAATTGAGCATGTAATCACTAAATATATATGTCATTGCTTGTTGATATGTAGCTCCTACATTTTTAAGGCCAAATGACATCATAGTATAACAAAATGTACCCCAAGGTGTCATGAAATTTGTTCTAAGTTGATGTTTTGGATTAATTCTTATTTGGTTGTATCTTGAAAATCCATCCATAAAGGATAATAGTGCATGCCCGGCAGTTATAAGTTAATCAATGCTAGGTAACAAGAAATCATCTTTTATAGCGGCTGTGTTAAGGTCACGGAAGTCGATGCATATGCGTATACTACCATTCTTCTTAGGGACTACAATAATGTTTGATACCCAATCGAAATAGTCAATGACCTGGATGAAACGAACTTGGTAGAGTTTTGTGATTTCAGCACAGATAGCCAATGCTACCTTGGGTCTAACCTTCCGTGCCTTTTGTTTCAGCGGTTTAATTTTTTCATCGAGAATGATGTTGTGTTGGATGATTCGGGGGTCTAATCCTGGCATGTCAGTATATGACCATGCAAATATTTTTATGTTGTCGTTTAGTACCTGAGTGATGTCACCAACAAGTTGTGAGTCTAGTAGGGCACTTAATTTCAATGTTCTAGTTTCGCCATTGAATGTAGTAATGGGGATTTCAACTAGAGGATCTTAAGTGATATTGTCAGCTTCTAGATCCAAAGTCTTAGTCAAATTTTTAGGCCAGTCTGATGTTTCTTGAGTGGAGGCTATTAAATTGGTATGAGTGGATGGCTCTAGATCCAAGGATTTTGGGTTGATTGCTCTTTCTACCTCCTCGTATGGTCCACTAAGAGGCAAAATTGGGAGGATATTCTTGGTGGCCATGTGCTTGTTCCTACCAATTTAAAATGGGAGCAAAGGAAGAGACACCCCCTTGGCAGAAGAGTTGCTAAATGTAAACGAACATAGGGTAATCAAACTATGTATTGACAAAATTGGAAGATGTAGCAGTAGTCATGGAAATTTAAGATCATACCGGGCCAAATGGTAGTTTAAGGACTTATCGGGCCAGTTGTCACTTTAGGGCCATATCAGGCCACATGTATTCATGTTGACTTATCATGAGTGTACAGAGCATTCTTGATTTTTTGGATTTTGTGCAAACGATGAGTTTGCGAGACTTTTTAAAATTTCATGAAATTTTGAAATGTTTATATATGTATGTATGTGTGTGTGTGTGTGTGTGTATTATTTTTTGTTGAGTTTAACTTTTTCATCCCTTCCTTTGCATAATCACAATTTTTGGCCTCATTGCCAAAGGCTAGAATAATGAGGAATGCAAGCTAACATAAAACATAAATGAAAAAAAATTTAAACAAATAAAGTAAATATAAAGTGAGAAAAATAAAGTAAAAAAAAAAGAAAATAAAAATGAAAATAGAATGTGTTGGGTTTAAAAGAGGGTTTTAAAGTGGAGGAAGGGCATTTTGCGCTATCGTGACCTCTTGACTGCAGCATGAGCTAGGAGTGAAGCATGACCTATAGCGTCAGCGTGACCTACAGTGTCAACAACATTAGTGTGCACAAGGCAACGTGAAGGACAAGGGCAGAGGAAAGGCAAGCCGAGACAAGGGGAAGAGGCAGGCAGACCTGGCATTCATGGAGGAGAGTGAAAACCTTCTTTGGCATCTTCCCCAAGTTAGGATTCCAACGTGGGATAAGGCCCTGCACAGGTAAGCTCATTTTCTCCTATTTTTCTCAGCATTTTGCAAATAGTGTTACCTAGGGTAGAACTTTGATTGTGATTTTGGTTTTCTAGGATGCGATTTTGGGATTGATTTGGGGTTTGTGGCATCAGCATGAGCACCTAGGGCGTGTGTGCAAGGCGTGGGTACTAGGAATGTCTAGAACAACATGAGTTTTTTGGAGTTTCCTACATTGTGGACCTTTTGGATTTTCTTGGGTTTTTCTACAACGTGATTTTTATGGCCTCCTACAGTGTGACTATCAGGTGAAGGCCAGTGTGAGCTTAGGGATTCTTTGTATTTTGTGGGTGTTTCTACCTTCCTGGCAGCATAAGCATTCCTACCCTCCTTATCAGCATGAGTGTCCTAGATTCTTTGGCTTGGCAGCATGAGCTACAAATTTTCGGCCTCAGGGCAGGGTAGCGTGAGCTGCAAATTTTTCTGGATTTTTGGGCAAGAAATTGCCAACGTGAATTGTAAATTTTTAGCTTCAGGGCAGGGCAGCGTGTCTTGGAAATTTTTGATTTTAGGCAGGACAACATGAATGTGGGTAGGTTTTTGCTAGGATAGGCATCATGGGTGCCAGAGAGAGAGGCATCGTGAGTGGCTGGGTCTCTTGTAGCGTGAGTTGTTGTTCTAGGGCAGCGTTGTTCCATACAACGTCAACCATCAGCATGAGTGGTTGACTAGGCCCCAGTGTGAGTCAGGCCACAGCCACTGTGAGTTGGAAAGGCATGTTCTCCTTTCTATTTTTCTGTTGGCAGCATGATTGCCAGGTTCCTAGGTAGTGTGAACAGAAGGCAAGGGTTCCAGGGCAAGTTGTAGATTCCAGCGTGAGCTAGAATATGGGACGCTAGCGTGCATGTTGGGGACACAACGTGAATGAGGGGACGAAGGCCCAGCATGAGCTGCTGGTGGGGAGGCCTAGTGTGAGTTGGGATAGTGTAGTTCCCATCATTAGCTGCTAAGGGTACCCAGCGTGAGCTGGAATGTGAAGATGTGCGTTGTTTGTTGGGATGCCCATTATTTGCTACTTTCATGTTTATATCGTTTATTTGTTTTCCTAAGATGGATGTTTAAACCTTGCTTAAGTAAATGTTTATGTTCCGTACTTTTACATGACTTTATTGTGAAATGGATTTTAATGTACCCCAGTAAGCATCAGATACACTAAATAGATATTGGTGTTCTTTTCTCATGGGGTGAAGCTAGGGATTCAAAGTATTTTTTATGTGATTTTGACCCATTGTTAGCACTTAAATATTTTCTTACCTAATGTTTCTGGTTGTGTGCAGGGGACCTAAACCTTCTCTTTTGGTGGTTGAGCTTGTTGGGGTACTTGCTTGGTTTAGCCCCTTTGGACCAAACACACCCCCCTATGACATGCGCATCGGGCCCCATGTGATATGGTTTCGCCCCAGTGTTAGTCTATTTTTGACCTTCGTGTTGCAGAATTTTAGTTTGGTTATATGGTCTCACCTGAGCGAATAGTTAGCTCATGACATCATCAAGACAACATTGCCTGGATCTACACAAGGCATGCTTGCCTTTATTACTAACATCAATGAGGGGCTTTTTAGAGTTGAGGGAGGCTCTGCTGAGGGTCCTAGATCTAAACGTCCCTTGACTCGCATGTGGGAGCTACCTACCTGTAGTCATTACAACAGCAGCAACACACTTTTCTTAGCCCTCTGTGTGTACACTCTATTCCAGATCCCACCTGGGACTGTATATAGAGTGGACAGGTATGCTCCCTTGTGTCTTACTTTAACTTGTGATTCCTTTTTTAAATTTTATGTCATCTTCTAAATGTAAATGTTTTTTTCCTATGCAGGCACCATTTTGATGAACATGGGATGAATGATGATGATGGTGGGCTTGCCTTAGCATGCACAGCGCTAGAGACATTCATGGTAGGCCCCATTCTTCATGCCACGGTTTTGGATCAAACAAAGGTGGCTATTGTTGACTACCATAGGCAGTTTTCAAGAGCCTTCTTATTTTTCCAAGTTCGTGGCTAGTTACATGGGGATTGGTCTTCCAATGGGCAGTTTTCCCTAAGAGAATTGATCCTGCACCTATCCCACCTACACCATTTACTGATGGTGAATGACCATGCTCTAGACTCCATTTTCTTTTCTTTTGTTGCCTTATCGTGTACTATGTTTTTAACTCTTTGTTCCATGTTTTCTTCCTTTCTACAGTAGCCATCCCTCTCGAAGAGGTCACTATTATATCGGGGCACACTGAGTCTACCCTTTTTATGAGATTTGGGGAGGTGGAGTAATCATAAAAATGGTTGTAGAAGAAAGCTTCTGAGTTGACCATCAGTCACCTTACCTAGGCAAGTCTGATGGACTTGTTTTTAGCTTTGACTTCTAGCATTCCAGCTAATGAGATGGTCACTATTATAGATTCTTTCAATGGTGATGATTCCCATTTTAGCACACCAGTTCGAGGGGTCAAGGTATCTTTTCACTTGACTACTAAATTTCTTTCTGATCTTTTTGGCGTGCCCATGTATGGTGTCACAGTGTCTATAGATAAAGTAGCAAAAGAGGAATAGGTCATAAAATAGTTGGAGGAATGGTTAGGTGTACCTTAGGGTCGCAAAGGTTTTTCCATACGAGATGACACCTAATCTATGGAAATGAACTTTCTATATCCTCCCTTCCGAGCACAGGCATTCCCCAAATCTCTCTCTCAAGGGAAAAACCTTGGGATCAAGTCTACACGTGTCATACGTGTCATTTTAGAGATAGGCAGGCACTACAACTAGGCATAGTTTCTTGTATCTGGTTTTCATGGGGAGATCATCAGGTTACGTTCGAACATTCAAGCTAAATCCCATTTTACCTTTCCTTTCTTTGTGGGGTACTTACGTAGGTTCACTGAATTCCTAGTGGTTTATGATGATAACCACCATGTTTTGAGGGATCGTTCACAACTGTCCCATCCTTGGATTCGCCACCTTTTTAGCACCACTAAATCCCAGGATCCACTGGAAGACATTGAGGAGTCAATATTTGTTACTAGTGGGGGTGCGGCCAGCCGTTCCCATCATTCCCATGATAGCTTGGGATTGGAACCGCCCAGGCTGCACACATCTATTAAAAGGGCTAAACATTTGATTGGCGAGACTGTTGGGAAGTCCAAAATGTAGGTGAAGAGGAAAGAACGCACACGGGAGCCTGCTTCGAATGCGATACCACCAAGGGTAAAGAAGATTCAGTTTGTACTACCAATGGAGGGTAAGTACTTTATTTTATTGTTATAACTGTATTTATTATGACATTTTAATGTATATGTACCCTATGTCATACTAACATTAGAATGTTGGTGTTATCAGAGGAGAGTCCACAGAGAGAGAGAGAGAGAGACTTTGGCCCCAATGGCTGTTCCCAAAGTGATTGTCACAGGGCTAGAAGAAGAAGTGAAGGAAAGAGAAGAAATGATTGAAGAACCTCCGGCCTCGCAAGAGGAAGATGTGATAGACATCATGGAGACGAAGCTTGCAGAGGCTTTGGATGCACTCAGGAAACCTAGTGATGAAAGAGGTGTCCATTCGGGTGATCAAAGAGATGTCCCTGATGGCTTCTTCAATGGATCGTTGCAGCTTGGTGATCCACCCAAGCTAAACAACAAAAGGCTTTTTGGTACGTTCCTTTTAGCACAATCCATGTTTTTGTACCCTTTAATTTTGACGTGTTATTTTTAATTATCTTGATTATTTCTGGCATCAGAGGCAGATGCTGAGACTTCTGAGGCACACGCATCTCGGGCAGAGGTGTCAAGAGCATGGGTTCCAATCAAAGTAAGCTCCCCCACACACCAACTGACCAACTAAGATCATGGCCTGAGATGCCTAGGAAGATAGACTTTGTTAAAGGCATCGTTGCTGATATGGTCGCTCGCCTATAAGAAGCTCATCCAGAACTAGGTATGTGTGTGTTATGTATTGCGCTTAGTGTCTAGGTTTATTATGTTTCTTTGCGTTCATTGTTGATTATAGGTGATTCATATGTGTGGTGCTTACACCCACAGGTGCCAAGCTTCAGTGGGATCCCTCTGAAGCTACTCACATTGATGCTCTCCCTGAACTGCCAAGGAATATTGAGCAAATCCCAAGGAATGTGTATGATGCAGTTTCTGGCTACATCATACAGAATGCTAAGTCGCTTTGGACTTGTAGATGTTTGGTTAAGTACTTATGGGACAAGGTGCATTCATTAAAAGAAGAACTAGCAAAGGAGAGAGAGAAGAACGAGGATCTTTAGTTCTGTTATGATCTTGTTGGTGCTAGACTATCTGGTGATAGCACTTGGTGCACATTTAAAATTACCTATGCAGGTTATTGGACGGTTTTAAATAGCAAAGTGCAGGTAACATGGGACTTAGCAGAATAAAAAGCATAGATGNACTATCTGGTGATAGCACTTGGCGCACATCTAAAATTACCTATGCACATTATTGGACGGTTTTAAATAGCAAAGTGTAGGTAACATGGGACTTAGCAGAATAAAAAGCATAGATGGATTTGTTGAACAGGAAATGTCACGATTGGAAGTCTTTTGCTGCAAAAGTACAAAAATGGGGCCAAGACCAAAAGGACCACAAGCATCAGTATAAGAAATGGTTGAAGGAGGATTTAGTTGAACGTCACCAAATGGAGATGTTCATTGATGGGTTAGTCTTGTGGCCTTCTTATGATAGGTTCGTCGAGTGTACCGAGGTGGAGGGATCTCCCGAGAGGACCATTACTACTACCTTTGGGGAAGTTTCGACTGGCATGTTCTCTCTTGAGCATCCTACCTAAACCTCGGTGGACAAGGGTAAAACCTTGGCTAGTATTGATCTTGGCCTGGAGGAGGATTGGGCAAATGTGCTAGAGGGGGAGATTCTATGGCATCTAGAGGCCAACTTAGGGCCTTCCTCACTTGTGAGTGTTTTATTGTGGCATTCATTTTTGTATGGTTTTGTTGTTTTCATTGTTAGTGTTACTATTTTTATCAGTTTTGCATTTATGATTTTCTTTACTACTCTTACATGTTTTGTTTTTTCTATTTTCTGCTATAGGGACATGTTAATGATGGAGCTGGCCCCAGTGGAGTGAGAGCGAATGATGAAGAGGATCTTGGGGAGTAGCCCCTTCCATGAGCTTATTGTTAATCAAATTTTAACTATTAAATGTTTTTTGGATTTTTTGGATGTTTGATGGAAATGTATGGTTGACAACTGTAATAACATGGACCTAGTTATGGCATAATGTGTTGGAATTTTGCTACCATATTGACTTATCATCATTTTTTTTATTTTTTTCATTTTCTCTTTTTATTTGCTTTTTCCAGTATTATCATGAACATATGCATGTAACTAACTGTAAGATGGTGGAACGAAATGTGAGTCAATACTTATAAAATAGGAAAGTAATGTGAAGGCATAAATTAAGGCTGTAACTTGTATCATTTAAACAAAAATTTGACTTGCCATAATGAATGTTTGTAAACTTGTAACGTATTGAATCCTAGTTTAATGCCATTTCGGGTTGTTCACATCAGTTTAAAGTCATGATGGATTGTTGCATATGTTGCTAAGGAAAGAAAGATTACCAGTTTTATGCCATATTGGACCAAAAGCAATAACAGTTTTAGAAAAGCTTTTAAAAGGAACCGGCCATTTCTAACCATGGCTAGTTTAACATCATTGCGGATGTTCCCTGGCAGTTTAACATCGTACCAGACGATTGGTAGTTTAACGTCATTTCGGACATGTGGTAGTTTGATGTCATTTCGGACATGTGGTAGTTTAAAGTCATTTTGGACATTTGGTATTTTAACGTCATTTCGGATATGTGGTAGTTTAATGTCATTTCAAACATGTGGTAGTTTAATGTCATTTCAGACATTTGGTAGTTTAACATCATTTCGAACATGTGGTAGTTTAACGACATTTCGGACATGTGGTATGTTCGCTCTAGTTATTGAATTGCCTCTTAATCCTTTGTAGCTTAATGTGAGGGGTTAGGCATGTGGGTATGATCTTATACTCACCTTCCCCTTCATCAGTGATGTCAAAGGATAATTCTGACCAAGAGACATTAGTGGGAATGGCTCCTATGTTTGCGTTGTCTGGTGCTTCCTTAATTTTAGCAAGATCGTGAGTTAACGTTGGGTTCATGTCATGAAGTATACTCATAGTTTCTTGTTTAGGCTCAACAAACTCAATTTCTGACTCTTCATCTACTCAAGGTTGTGAGGAAATGGATGATATTTTTGTATCCCCATATATGATGATTTCACCACCCTCGTAACGTAGGTGGATCTCCTGATGGATCGGGGAGGATACCACTCTAAGTTGAGCTAGCCAAGGATGTCCTAAAATTAGATTAAACCCTGGCATTTCGTCAACCACTATGAATTCAGCTAATGTGGGGAATTGGTGCCCGACTATGAAGTCTAAGGTCACCATACCTTTCACTCCAACATGAGAACCACTGAAGGATTTTAGAAAAGAATGTCGTAGGCTATATTTGTTTAGTAAGTCCCAATTTTTCGATGATGGGAAAAGGTATTACATTTGTTGTTGCACCGTCATTGACATGCATCCTACGTATCTTGAAATGATTGACTTGTATCGTTATGAACATAGGGGTTGTGGTGACTTCTCCTATTTTCTCATCCAGCTTAATGTTCTTAACAAAAAACTCTAGGGATGTAGTCTTTGATTCTTGAGGTTGCAGGGACAATACTGCATAAATGGATGGTTCATCTGTAGGAAGGTCCTCACTAACAGGGATCGAAGTCAGCATCCGTATGAAAGCTTCTCGATGTATTAGTGAAGTCATTACTAGGTCATACAGACTTAAAGAAGTGTTCTTTTGTTTCAAGTCCTGTGTGACCTGGGCCAACGCACTTTCTAGGTCTTTACCGTTTGGGGCACCCTTGTCTATGGAAACTTGGTCCATTTGGCCCAGAATCCGTATTTCTCATGGAGGAATTTTTTGGTTGGCAGCTAAAGATGCTGGGTCTGGGACACAAACTGTGACATTATCTTCATTTTGATGGCTTGTGATAGGCTCATTAATGGATGGACCCATGGGAATAGCATTTAGTGGAGTAGGCTTTGGTGGTCCTAATTTGTACTAATGGTTTTCTCTTTCCAGGCACTTTCTTATTAGTCTATCGACAAGACATTCTCGCAAAGGTCTAGGGAATGGAGGTGGGTTGTGTGTTAAGGTGTTTTGGCACTCGGATCACAAAGGGCATGGGTCGATTTTCAGATGGTGTGGTTGCTGTTGCAACGGAAGGATGTACACAAATGATGAATGGTTTCAGTGGTGTAGGAGATGAGTGTATGATAAAGGGGATTTCACAAGATGTGGGGGTAGGTGTGTTTTCTGAAGGCCTATGGATCATGAAAGGTTTTCTTGAGACATCTTATCTATTCTCCACATGGATAGTATTAATTACATATGGCGTGTCATTGGTGTTGAGGGGATCCTTGTAGACTCCCATGGATTGGTTTTGGGGTCTTACTGGGTTTGCCTCATCAAATACTACTTCACCCCTGTCAATCATGCATTGTATATCCTGTTTCAAGATGAAGTAGTAATCAGTTCCATGACCAGGTCATTGGTGATACTTGCAAAACCTATCCAACCTAAAACCTCTTGGAATGGGGGTTTCATTAGCTGTTGCTAAGGTTGGGTTCTTCTTCAATTCACAAAATCGATCATGTTTTTGAGATGCCGCGAGAGACATTTGCTTATGTTTGATTAACCCAGCCTTTAGGAGTTGATCAAGCAATTGTGAGGGCTTCATAGGCAAGGGTGTATATTGAGCAGGGTCTTTTCTTTTGAATGTACAAGCATGGCCTATGTTGGTATTCCTATTTGAGGAAGTTTCAGGTGTAGGCACAAGTGTGTTTCTTTCATAGTTGTTTGGGATAGTGGGTTGTTTTTCCTTTTGTCCTGGATGGTTAGGTCTAGTTGTCTTGGCCACTGTTGCTACCGTTGTCTTGGATTTATCTTTCCTTGTATGTTGGCTCCTAAAGGTCAAGTAGATTGGGTCATTTCTTTTTTGTGCAGCCTCTTCTATGTCTTTAATTTGCACAAATGCTTGGCTCAAGGTACGGGGTTTTAAATAGTAAAGTTTCAATTTAATAAAGTCATTCGCGATGGCCTTAAGGATGTTAAGCAGATACATTTCAGGAATAAGCTCATGAAGTTCATTCAGGGCTGCACTCCACCTTTGGATAAATTTTTGTGCTGGCTCTAATGGTGCCTATTTGATTTGAATCAAGCTATCAAGTGTGGCTTCAAGTTTTAGATTATATTTGAAACAGGTGACAAATTGATGTAAGAAGTCCTCTAGAGAAGATATGGAGCTGTGGGGTAAAGCTCGGTACCAGTCTAGGGCTTTTTCGGTTAAGGACATGGCAAACACACATAAAATCACATGAGGCCATGCTTGAAGAAGTAGGCATTCTATTCAAAATGTTACTAGGTGAGCATTTGGATCTCCTTCTCCATTGTACTTGGTTAGCTGGGGTAATGAAACCCCCTTTGGCAAGGTTAGCGGTGGGACTGAGAGGTTGATTGGATCGTCTTGATAGAAGTCTAGTACCTTGGCTTCCTTGATGTTTATAGTTTTTAGGCACTTTAATTATTTTGCTAACAAGTACACCATTCTTTTCGCGTCGGCCCATTCTTGGGCGGTAGGCAGACCGGCAGTTTAAGTTAGCGGTGGTTGATAATGACTCGTTTGTTGCATCGTTTGTGGAAAAAGAGATTGTTGGACTGTCATTTACTGTGGTGGGATGACATTCATGGCTGAGACCATGGGATGTGGTACACTATAGTGAGTAGATGGGTTTTGCTAAACAGTTGGTGGGAGCCACTACCCAGTCATAGGTTGTGATGTGATCGGTGGTGCCTGCTGGATTTTCACTTGAGGTATGTAATGGGTGGATGTGGAAGCTGGTATGACTGATGGCATCACAATCACTTGAGGTCGAAAGGTCAATCCTGCATTAGTCTAGGGAAGAGGTTGTTGGGATTGTATTTACAAAGGTATGATGGAAGTGGACTTGTTAGATTGAACATTGAACTTGGAGAAGATGGGAATGGGAGTGGGTAGTTCCCGTAGAGAAGATGGTGGTGGAAGTATAGTCTCTTCCATGAAAGGTTGAAAAAATGGGTTCGTATGGGCATGGGGACTAATGGTATGGTATGAATTCCCATGTTCAGATTGGGTTGCAAAATCATCTTCCTCGTCTTCACCCTAAGGCTCTATTGGAGGTAACTGTAGAGCTTGACTTCTTTCCATGAGAAGCTGGGATATGAGTTTATGATGGTGTTCAGATAGCGGGATTATATCAAATTTTGAAGGGATGAACTCATGATCTCCTTTGTGGATAAGTTCATAGTCTCATTTTGCTTCACTTTCTACACGATCGATAGGTAAATTGGCTTGGATCTTGACACAGATGAAATTATACTATTCAGGTGTAAGAGTCGCATAGGTAGGGTCTTTGCCCTGTAGCCTTAGTGACTGGTGTGAAGGACCTTGGGGATTTATCTATTCAATGATAGTTATGGATTCCGTAGCAATCATAGGGTTTGAGGTTTTAGCCCCAAAGTCAGAGATCGACAGTGTTACTGGGTTAATTTAGGAGGATTCCATAGTGAACGTGAGTAAACTGGGCTAGAAGAGTTGAATGTTACCAACTACAGCGTGACCAACTACCATGCAGCATGAAAAATAGCATGACAACTACAACATGAGTAACTATAGCAACATGACTGACAGACAGCATGGCAACTACAGCTGCAGCGTGACAGATAGGGACAAAATGGGTAATTTAAACCAGCCTACATAAGTTAGCTGGTCAAGCTGAGCTTTAGTTTTAGCACTTAGTCTGTGCAACGTTTTGACAGGTAGCATGATCGATGTTTTAACAGACAACGAACAAGTCACACCCTACTTCTAGTGCCAATTTACTGTACTGACCTAAATTGTCAATGTAAGGCTGGAAGGGAAATAAACACCGAAAGATTTTCGGACAGACACAGCTGACCCTGCCTTCGCCCGAGGGCAAGCTGGAAAAGAAAATGAAGGTAGAGTACCTTGGATGATCTACACGCAAATCAACCAAGGACTTCCTCAAGCGTAAACTACAACTTGCATTGCAGTTATCGTAACTGATGTCTTAATCATAAATAGTGCGCATGAAATATAAACAAAAACATATGCAGAACTGTACCATGAACAAAATGTAAACCAAACGTAAACGTAAACTAAATGTAAAATAGAGCAAATAGAATAAATGGCTGGAAAAATGAACTATATTGTATTGCTTAGAAAAGATGTGCACCGATCAAAGCGTAGCTGCACATGTGGATGGCAAGTTAGGCGCCAAGCCCTGGGGTGATGTGATGTGTTTCATAAGTGCTTGGATGCTAGGAGTCAAGTGTGTCGAACATCTAAGGATTTTTGGTTTGAGTTTCCTAAGCTATCAAACTTCAAAATTGCCAACCCTGTTTATGTGAATTGATAGGGTATTTATAGGGTCTGGCTGGGCTTGGGTGCGGAATTCAAGAATGGAATCAACGACTGAGAGATGAGAGGAAAATGGATCTAGTGACACGTGTCTGATGGATAGTTGTGTGTGAGTTGGATGTGTGTCAGAATGCTATGTACTTGACCAGGTACATTGTATCTTACAATGTGTGACAACTTGCCCAAGCTGGCTTACACTCACACGGAAGCACACAATTCGAAGTGTAAGAGCCTGACAATCTCACGACTAAAAATTTACAATGAAATGAAATGAAACTGGCTTGCTTGAAACTTCTAGATTTTTGACTTGATTGCCACACATGTCGATTTGAGTGGTTCTATGGCTGTTTGAGGCATCTCTGTCTGATGAAGACTTCCAACGTGAGTTGATTTTGTCATAGCGTGTCCTTAGCATGCTCACGCTGCAGCGTGACTTCAGCATGAGTGAGCAAAGATTTGCAATTTTTCACCAAATTTTGAATTTTGAAGCTTGATTCTTGAAGTGTAAGGATTGCCTGACTATGATTGATGAATTGACCCTAAAAGTGCCTTGTTTTGAGCCATTTATGATAAGTCACGCTGGAGTCATGCTGCGAGCGTGACCACAGCGTGACCTGTGAAAACTTACAGAAACATGCAATTTTGAGCTAAAATCTGACATTCTGAAGGTAGGGGCCTGACGTTTTCAAGGATATGCTCTAAGGATGACTTGCATTTTGGAAATCCCATCACTTTGACTCAGTCTTGAGTCTATGAGAGTTAATCACGCTATACTCACGCTACTAGCATGACCTCATCATGACTATAGCATGACTATAGTGTGACTGAGAAAATTGCAAACTAGCATGAGTTCCTAGGACAAGCTAGCATGTGTTATCCCAAATTTTTCCTTTGAAAGATCAAGTGTGAGTAGTTCTTGCTCAAAGTGTGAGTCCAAAACTAGTGGTGTTTCAGTACCCCTACACTCAACCATACGAATACAAGTGTCGCACACGTGATCCGGTCGAACTCCAAGGACTAAGTTCTTACGCACCTTAATGGAACACTCAAAGTTAATCAATTATTGTCTTCCCAAACTTACTTGTATTGTCACGATTGTATGGTTAAGTAAGCTTGAGGTACATGATTTTTATAACTTTTATCTTTTTAATGTCTTATGCTAATAGGGAAAGGTAAGGAGAACTAAGTGACTAACTTTCATTAACTATTCACTAACTAAGCTCTAATTGTCCTAACACCAGTATCCGTTCCCACTTTCCACACACATCCTGAACTAGTGCAACGCTGCTGGGATTACCAAACACTACTCGTTACTGGGTTACTAAGTGCTACACACATGCTCGAAGTGGTCGTATTAAGTGTACTTAACTAGGAGAGTCAAGGGTTGAGAAAGAGATTAATTAACTAGGAAAGCATTTAAACATTCAACAATAATTAATTACTATTTAGATTAATCCACATGCTGCAAAGTTTATCATAAAGTTCATCTTTATTTCCGTACAAAAATGTGTGCTCAGGTACAATTTTCTTGAATAAAGATCCGTTCACTTTAAGACTCCTACTACGGGCACATGGAAATTATTCTAACTCTGGAATGGTAAAACTGCTAGAGTTTGGCTAAGTGTCTATGTCTAACTCACTAGAACAAGGGAAGCTTCCTCTTATTTATAGAAAATGAGATGGGACACGATATCATGGGGTAGATGCAATATCGTAGATGCGATATCACGTATGCGATATCGCTGTTCATCATAACCCCATGACTGAATGAAAACTCATCCTCGAGTTCCTTACAAAATATACGGAAGGTATGAGATTATTGACTTGAATGACAATAGTGGTGAATGGGGTGACACATGAATGGATCAACATTACAATACATGGCAACATTAGTGTTCATGACCACAAGAGTGAACACTATGCACATTTGACATCCAGCCTTATTTAGCAACTGAGAGAGAAGAGAGAAGAGAGAAAAGAAGAAGTCTGTTGCTGCCAACACCAAGATTGCACTTTTTGTTGTCTGTCCATGAGCGCTTCATCAATCTTGTTCCTAGCATAATAGTTCCAACACCAGTCCATACTAAGTGTTTCCTCTAGGTTCAATCCATTGCTGTATGATTGCCATATGCACACACAACACAATCACATATTAGTAAGGGTAAATAAATCAAAATGCAGTTGATACCTTGCTTCGGTGTAAAGTCCCTTGGCTGAGTTGTGATATGGCTAATACAGATTTTGGAGATATAACACTAGTGACTACCGAAGGTGTAGGGGTTAGGAGAAAATTAAAAAAATTAGACCAGGACCTCCATGACTAAGAGTAGTCCTCCGGTAGCGCTAGAATGGAGAAAAATAAGGAAAAAGAAGGATGGGGAAAAAGAAAAAATGGTAAGGCTAAGAAAATGGATGTCAGAGGTGGAAATGAACACAACAAGTGTTGAATGAGGAAATGTTTAATGAAAACAAGTTAATTGATGCACCAAATAGGAATGTTAATGGGTCCTCCCCAAAGCAGGCTCATGTTGTTGATGCCCTGACAAACCCAAATTCAAAAGAGTCCATAGGCTCTGGGAATGTCATTTGGAAATAAGAGTTAATGTCTCAACCACAAGAATTTACCAAAAAGAAAATAATGCATCAACCAAAATATAGACTACTGATATAACTGGAAATGAGGTGGAAAATGGAGAAAGAATGATGGAAAGAAGAGAATGGAATGGAGTCTCAAGACAAGGTGGTGTACAACCCCTTGTGTATTTTATGGTTAATGTGACTTAGTAGATCTCATTCCAAATCTAGCCTCGAACCATCCACATCCAGTGACTTTGCATTAATACATTTGGCCAAGCCATCCACTAGAAGTAACAAGAATGCTTCCACCAAAGAGTCACTACCATTTAAAACAAGCAAGAGAGGGACAAATAGGAAGCAAGAGAGGGCCTTATCCAGAGAAACCATGTTTGTTTAGTTTCATAACCAGTGCTTGTAGCCCAGATGATTATTTGGTCTAAGGGGTGTTCTTTGAATTCTCACTCTTCTCTCTCTTTTCTTTTCTTTTTTATGTGAGAACGACACCATGCAAAGACTTATTATTTTTATTATCTCAGCTTCTCGATAATGGAGCAATATCATAATGGTAAAGAAAACTCAAGAAGAAAACATTCTAGCACCCAAGAGGATGGCCAGAACAAAGGCATCAAATCCCCTTGAAGTCACACCCTTTTCAATCCTTAAGTCCTTCCTTAGTTTGAGAAATGCTCAGTCACCAATTCATTGATAGTTTTATTATTTAAAGAAAGGGACTATACAGTTCCAAGCCAAGAGAGACCATAGAAATTCATGGATGCATGGACGATGTGAACTCATTGCCTATTATATCAAAGGAACCATACCTTAGTATCAACATTATAACCTCAAGGTAAAAACCAAACATTAGCAATCAATAGAATACAGTTTATACCACCATCGAAGCACTTATTAGGTGACGAACCTAACAACACAAACAAAGACACAAAGAAATGAAAGAGTATAAACAATGTTACAAAACAAAATAAAAACAAGAAAAGTTAAAGAAATTTGTAAAACAAAAATGTGTAAAACAAAAACTTAAAAAGGAACTAAGGACCTTAATTGATTAGCAGAGGTGGCCATCTCCACCATGACTGAGTTGGAAAGGGGAGATCCGAAATAATGAGCAGGGTCATTCCTTCTCAGAGGTATTATGTGCACTGGCCATTCTAAGTTCATGGAAGGCTTTAGCTCGTTGCACATTAACTAATAATCTCTTATTAAGATTTTTTTCTAAATTTTTAGGAATTTCAAACTTCCCCCAATTGATTTTTTCTAGGTTAAGGTTTGGAAGTTGACCATGCTCTTGCTCCAGTGCATCTATGCTTTCGACGTGAGCGCAACTTGTTCCCTCAGTTAGTTCCATCCACATTGGTGAGTTGCTCTCTTGATTAGCTATCAACCACTGGGTGTCTTCTTGTTGTGTGGTTGCTACATACAAGCACTTTTGTATGTTAATTTCTTGTGCACATTAGTTGCATGCAGGCAATGCTAAACATTCCTATACGCAATCACACCCTGTATCACTGTATGTGATGCATAGAACCTTCTTCTTCTCAATCTTTCCAAAAGAGTTCTCCTTAGATATTTCCAGGAAAAGATCGTAGATTCCTAGGCGTGCATTTATGGTACTTAGCCATGCCCTTCCCATTATTATTGGAAACTTCCCTTTATCATTGTTTACTTGGATCACTAGGAAATCAGCTGGGTATGACCACCCACACAGAGTGGTAACGATGTCCTCCACCTATCCCAAGGGAACAGTGATGGATTGGTCAGCTAGCTCTAAGAGAATGTTGCTCTTCTTTAATGGAGGCAGGTTCCAGGCTTTGTATATCTCTTGTGATATTAAGTTGATTTCAAAACCTGAGTCCAGAAGAGCTTTACATGGTTCATTCCCAGCGACTTGGAAATAGATTAGAGGGCTTCTAGGATTAGAGAATTTCTTGGGAAGGTGGCCCACCTTAATCCAGTCAGTAATGGCATGTGTTAACATAATCGTATGTGCTGAGCTCGGTGTTTGGTTTGAAGGGAGCTCTGAAGCCCTTTTTGATGGAGAGGCATTCAAAGGTTCAACCTCTTATGGTTGTGAGGGCTTGGTTGGACTACTAGTTCTGAAGAAAGGTCTTCTCTTCATATGGTTGTTAGAACCAGCAGTGGGTTGAATATTCATAGCCATCGTAGCATTGTGTTGCTATGGTTGAGTGGGGAGTTCCCCTTGCATTGTTGGAGCGGGTCGTAATGGAGATATCGGTGTGAGAGTTACGGATGAATTTGGAGGATGGTATGTATGTGGGTTGTCTCCCCTAGGAGAAGGAGTCCTATACTACTCCTGAGCTTGGTAGTGATGTTGTGATGTTACGTGACCAACAAAGTCATGTGGAGAGATTGGTTGCTACAGGTACTAGCCATATGGATCCGGTTGTCGGTAGGGGTAGTGTTGCCTTAGTGGTGGCATCCCCCATGACTGTGGGTATTGCCACTATTGGTGTTTCTTGACAGGTTGTGGTGGAGTTCCACTTGGATAATATGTTAATGGTTGGTGGAACTACCTTGGGTTACCTTAGGAATAAGGTAACCATCGAGGTGCTTGCCATTTGTTAAGTCGTGGGTTAAGTGCATACACCCCAAACTTTTGTAGATGTGAGATCACCGGGAAACATCCTTTAGGATGGTCGTATTGGCATATCTCACATCCACTGTCATTATCCGTATCTNTGTTAATTTTTGGAGTGGCAAGGTTTTCCTATGCACCATCTCTTCAAGTGGTGACTCTTCCTCCTCCTCACACAATCTCAATTCCTTTTTTTGGAGGGAAGGATCTCAGTTGTACTCTTTCACACTTTCTCTCTTACATAGCTCCCCTTCTTTCTTGGCTACTTGCTCTAGAAATCTATGAACCTGATGAGACCTAAGCTCTGATAATCTCCCTTGGGCATACGTTCCAAAGGTTCTCCTTGTTTCATGCCTAAGTCCATCTATGAGATGGTGTAGTTGATCCTGCTACGAGTAACCATGGCAAGGGCAACGATGTAACAGTACATAATATTAGCCCATGGCATCATCCAAGGGTTCCTAATTTCCCTCTTTCATCCTTGGATTTTCTTTTGTAGGTTAGACACTCGGGAGTACATTTGGTACTTATCATTAAATAGTTCGAGCATTGTACTCAACCTTCGAATGGATTCTGGTTCTAAGGACCGGTACCATCTTTTTGCTTCCTTTACTAGTGTCCTCGAGAACAACTTCAGTTTTTTCCATTCATTCTCAATGTTTTGCAAGGCACATGCATCATGGAATGCTTGTAGATGATTTTGAGAATCAGCGTTGTATCCCCCCTCAAATCATGGGATATTGTTCATGTCTAGCCTCTTGATCCTACTATCCTTTTGGTGCCTTGTTGGAACTCTTAAGGCCTTCGTGATATCTAACATGCTTTTGGTTGCAAGTAGGGGTTCTTTGTGGTCATCTCATTCATAGCGTCTGTGATGTCTACATTATTCCTTACTCTCCCTTCTTCTATGTTGTGATTCCCTAGAATTCCATCATCCTCATTCTCAACTATCTCATCGGTGTTTTTCACTTTGTTTTCCTTTATCCTCACAGTTAGGTTCCTAATGACTACATCCAGACACTAAAGGAGAGGATGAATGTGATGATGCAGGTGAAGAAGAAGGAGAACCATCACCATGACGATGTTTTCTACCTTCTCTTCAGTGGTCTAGGCCCTGATCATGATTACGATCAGAACGTCTGTCTTTATCATATGTTTGTGTTCCCTCATTGAACACTTTGTGTTCGTGGGGATTAGAACTAGGGTTGTGAATCGTGGATTGGAGGTTTTGATACACCACTTCCTGACCATCGTTAGGAGGGGGAACATTGTTTTGTGGGGAACCTATTGAAATAGGTTCATCGCCCTCAATTTGGCTTAAGCCGAGCAGAGCGTTATGGGGCCCTTTACCCTTCAAGGATGTATGGTATCTCTCCTGTCGTAAGTCCCTTTGATGTTGTGCTTTTGTGGGATTGTAGTCCCTTGTGTGTCATAATCACATGCAATATATTCCGCATATAAAAGTGGCATGTCTATTCGTGTAAGAGCATGAAGAAGCATGTTGAGGACTCATTGGTCTGGACGCAACACTATGTTACCTTCTAAGTCTCTCCAATGCAGTTGTTCATCTTGATGGAGAATAAAGGTAAAGTTAGGTGCATACTCATCATGATGAGTATATACTACCTAAAACTATTGAGGAACTAGTGAATCTTGGTTACGTGTATGATGCCGCCGACTATCTTTTGTGTGAGTCCTAGGTAGTGAAGTGCTCTTGTGCGAAGAAGAAGATATTTTCGTCTTGTTCGGTGTGTGATTTACCGTTATCTTATCTTTCCTTAAATAACCCTAAGGGTTCATTCTAGCGTCCCAACGATATGGATGGTTTCCTATGTTCTATGTAGCACACAAACAACTAAGTCCCCAACAACGGTACCAATGATGAGTGGCGAGGTACCCCTGCACTCAACCATACAAATACGAGCATCACATGCACGATCTAGTTGAACTTCAAGGACTAAGTGCTTACACTCCTTAATCGAACACTTAGAGTTAATCAATCATTGTCTTCCCAAACTTACTTGTATTATCTTGGTTGTATGGTTAAGTAATCTTGAGGTACATGATTTTTATAACTTTTATCTTTTTAATGTCTTATGCTAATAGGGGAAGGTAAGGAGAACTAAGTGACTAACTTTCATTAACTATTCACTAACTAAGCTCTAATTTTCCTAACACTAGTATCCGTTCCCACTTGCCGCACACATCCTGAACTAGTGCAACACTACTGGGNAATTATTATTGAATGTTTAAATGCTTTCCTAGTTAATTAATCTTNTCAAGGGTTGAGAAAAAGATTAATTAACTAGGAAAGCATTTAAACATTCAATAATAATTAATTACTATTTAGCTTAATCCACATGTTGCAAGGTTTATCATAAAGTTCGTCTTTATTGCTGTACAAAAATATGTGCTCGGGTACAATTTGCTCGAATAAAAATCCATTCACTTTAAGAATCCTACTATGGGCACAGGGAAATTATTCTAACTATGGAATGGTAAAACTGCTAGAGTTTGGCTAAGTGTCTAAGTCTAACTCACTAGAACAAGGGAAGCCGCCTCTTATTTATAGAAAATGAGATGGGATGTGATATCGAGGGTCGAATGCGATATCGCATACACGATATCGTGGCTCATCACTCAACAATCCCTATTGGAATCAAACCTATAACCTAATTTATTAACAAATAGAATTTAGTACTATGAAATCAAGTCATGTATGATTAGTTCACAAAAAAACAATTCTTTGTTTTCTTATAATTTACTCTCTCCCACTTTGTTGATCATATGTCATGAACCATTTTTCCCTTAGGCCTCGATATTAGATCACATGCTACATTATCGGATATCCAATATCGCCGAATGTGTGCCTGCTTATAAATATAGCACTTGGGCCCATGATTCATCAGTATTTCCATTAGTTGTAGCAAAGCTCTTGAATTTCTTTCCCCAAAAGTTAGAATATTTTTTGAGTGCCCACAATAGGAGTCAAAGAAGTGGACAGATCTTTATTTGAGCACTAATGTACGTAAGTACCTCAGTGTGAACAACAATAAAGATGAGCTTTTCTAATCAAACCTTGTAGCACTTGGAATAAATTAATGTTTCCTTATGAATTTAATATTCATGCACCTTATTCTAATGAATTTTAATCAAGTAATTAATATTAATTAAATTGCACACATAAGCATGACCACTTCAAGCATACGTTTAATGCTTGGTAATCCCAGTAGCACTTAACACTTGGTAACGTAGTGGTGCTACAATGTATTTAGGATGTGTATGGAAAATGGGAATGAACACCTATGTTATGATTAGTTAGGTCTTAGTTAGTTAATGGATTAATTAGATTAATTACATATTAAATTTACTTTGTTTACAGCACTTAGGCAATTAAACCATAAAAGACAAAATGATAAAAATCAAATGCCTCAATTACACTTAACCATACGCTTGCACTTCATGAGTGGAACTAAGAAGACAACGATTGCAATAGTTAGATTCACTTCTTAAACCTAGTGTACTTAGAGAGATAAATTCTATAGAATTCAATTAGATTACTTAGTAAATGCTAATGATTCGTATGGTTGAGTGTAGGGTGTACTTGCTGCTCATCATTGGCACCATTGCTAGGGACTTTAGTTAGTTACGTGTGCTATCTAGGACTTAGTGAAATTATTTAAAATTGTTGTAACAAACCCATCAAAGCTAAATCATTCAACTAAGAAAGTATATTACAAGCACACTATTTTTCTTGGATAACTAAAATGGCTTCTTCTCATAAGGATGATTCGTTGTCAAGGTTCAAGCATACAACCAATCAACAAAGGAATGAATGGTCAATTCTTCCAATGCCCCAACAATGCAAAGTGAAATATACTCATCTTGATGAGTATGTGGTAGACTTCACATTCATCTTGCATTAGGATGAACAATGGTAGTGGAGGAACATGAAGGACAACATTGTGTTTCCACTCAATCAATCCATTCCTACGATGCTACACCAAACTCTTATGAGGTTGCACATCTAAGGGCTCAATGCTGAATACATTGTGTAGGGCCATGACTACTGAGATTACCATCCTACTAAGGACCAATGAAAAAGAGATTAGCAACAAGAGAGGTGCTATGAAGCTTTGAAGAAAAAATAGTTCAATAACCCATTATTCCTTCTGGGTCAAAAAGATAGTAAGGATACTTTCTCTAGGGGTTCTAAATTTACTAAATCTCCTTCCCTTAGTTTTGATGAACGAGGCTTGAACTAGAATTTATATTATACTATAAATAATCCTAATTCAGGCAAGAATGGGTCCCATGATCATGGAGGATCCAAAGGCGGGAGTCATGGTAGGAATGGGGACAAGCATCGTAATGATGAAAAATATGATGATCATGGTTGTGACCAAAGAAGAGCAGGTAGTAGGCACCGTGATGGTGTTGGCTCTCCTTCCTCTTCTTCACCTTCAACATCATCTTATTCCTCCTCTAACTTCAACCAAAGCTGTAAAGGAGGTGATCATGAGGGAGGTGATCGGTGGGATAAAGATGATCGTAGGGCCCACCAAACTAGTCGAGACCAAGGGCATGGGCAATCAAGGGAGGCCTACCACCATTAAAGAAGGGAAAGTAGAGGACATCATGGGCATCATGGCAATCATAGGGGCTATGACCATGATGATCCTTTACTTAAAACAAGGAACATGCTCAACATTGTAGAGGTAATAAGAATTCCAATAAGGCATGTGAAAGATAGCAAAATCAAATAGTTGGATATGAATCATATTCCCAAGTTCAAAGGGGGATACAACTTAGATTCACAAAACCATCTTCAAGCCTTTCATGATGCATGTGCCTTACAAAACATCAAAATTAAATGAAAAAAGTCAAAGTTATTCCAAAGGATTCTAATTAAAGAAGTTAAAAGTTGGTACCAATCATTGGAGCTAAAATCAATCTGTCAATGAAGTATAATGCTTGAGCTCCTCAATGACAAATATCAAACATACTCCTGAGTATCCAATCTGAGAAACCAGATCCAAGGTTGAAAACAAGGAACACTTGGACCCTTCAATGCAACCATGGGCAAGTACTATTCTCTTTTGCACCAATGTCCTAGCCATGATTATTCTCAAACAAAGCAGCTTTACCATATCATAGATGGGCTCCGAACAAAAATGAGGAGAAATCTTGGGGTCTATGTCTAGAGGAGACTTTCAAAACTTAGAGGTCATTAGATCCAAAGGCTTATTTAGTAGGTTGCCAAAGAATAAGAAGAGTTGAGAAAAAGGGAAAATGTGGAAGAGTACAACTGGGACCCTTCCATTAGAAAAAGGGAGGTCCAATTCTATGACAATGAGGAGGAGGCACCACTTGATGATGTGGTGCAATGAAAGACCTTGTCAATTCAAAAATATATTTCTAAAATTTCTCCCAATAAAATGTGCAACTATTTGAATGAAAAGTTCCAAACCACTTTGAAAATTGTAGAGGAATCCAAAGATCATAGTGATCGTGATCGTAGGTGAAGGAAGGAAGCTGAATGTGCCCATCAAAGAGGTAAGACCAAGGTTGCTATAGCAGAGGAGGTTGTGGACTCTAAATGAGATGATGATGGTGGGTGTGACATATGCCACTATCAACATACTAAGGGATGTTGTCCTGTTGTGTCACGCTTGAGGGATTTTGGAAGGTCTATAATGACTTTGGGATGTTGAACATGGTGACTTATAAAGATCATTTCTCATTTCCATTTGTGCACTAGGTGTTGGACACCATTTCTAGGAAATACTTTTATAGCTTTCTAGATGGCTATAATGGCTATAACCAAATTTAGATTGTGCCATAGTATTAAGCAAAAACAACATTCACAAGTCCCTAGGGACTTTTGCATATAAAAGGATGTCATTTGATTCATGTGATGCTCCTACAACCTTCTAATGCCTTTTCCTAAGCATCTTTCAATAGCAAATTATTAGCAGTGCAGAAGTCTTCATTGATGACCTCTCCACCTAGGGGCCTACATTTGAGCAAGCCCTAGACCATCTTGAGCAAGTGCTGAAAAGGTCTGTGGAGACAAAGCTTTAGCTCAATTAATAGAAAATTCATTTGATGGTCCAAGAAGACATTATTTTAGGGCATAGAATATTTGAAAAAGGGATCACGATGGATCCTAAAAAAAATAAGGATCATCCAAGGAATTACAAAACAACTAGAAATTGTCAAAGATGTGAGGTCATTCCTTGGACACACTAGCTACTACTAGCAATTCGTAGAAAATTTCTCTAAGATTGCTAAACTATTGGTGAAGCTAATAAAGAAGGATGCTCCATTTGTTTAGATTGAGGAGTGTGAGAATGCATTATAGCACCTCACGCAGAAGCTCATGAAAAATTCAATTCTACAAGCACTTGAGTAGTTCAAACCATTTCACATCATGAAAAATGCATTAAATTATGCCTTGGGAGCCATGCTCACAGAACTAGATGACCATAAATGTCCTTACTACATTTATTACACAAGCCAAAGCATTGTGGGTGCATAGCTGAATTACATCACAATAGAGAAGGAATTGATGATGTTGTTGTATGCCTTGGAAAAATTTATGTACTATGTGCTTGGGTACAAGGTATTCATGCACACAAACTAGAGTGTAATTCGATTGATAATGAAAAAACCGATGGTAAGCCCCCATATCATACGATGCCTTGTGATCTTACAAGAATTTGATCTTACGATGGTAGATCAAAATGGAATCAAGAATGTGATTGCTAATCACTTATCTTGGTTGAAATGGAATAACAAAGAGAAGGAGAGATCACTTTTTGATCAATTTCTTGATGAACTTCTCTTTGTTGGTGCTATAAATGAACAAGTGCCCAATGAGCCTAACTGGTACGATGACATTTTCACTTATCTTCTTACTCAGGATATGCCATAAAGGTTGGATCACAAGAAGAAATAACAGTTTCTTCATTGGATGAAATACTTCACAAAGATCAACAAGAACCTCTACAAGATGTACATCAATGGCCTAGTTCATTGGTGTGTTCCTAATGTTGATTAACTGGGAATTATCTAAGATGATCTCAAGGGTCCTTATGGGGGCCACTATGTTGGGAGATGCACAACCATTATGATCCTCATGGCAGGGTATTATTGGCCAACACTCTTTAGGGGCACCCACCAATTCATCCACTCTTGTGAACATTGTCAATGTGATGGTGGGATGATTGCTCGAATGGAGGAACCTTAGTAGTGAATCCAACCATAGGAACCCTTTGACATCTAGGGCATACATGATAGTCATTGTTGAGTTCATGAATCCCATGACATCCATGTCAAATGAAAAGGCATACATGATAGTCATTGTTGACTATTATACAAAATGGGCAGAAGTAGCAGCTGTCACTAACTGTATGTCTTCTATAACTACTCAATTTGTACAAAAAATGTTGTAAACAAGTTTGGTGTGGCACATGCACTTATTTCTAACAATGGTACTCACTTTACAAGCACTACATTTATGAAGCTCATGTAACACTTGGGGATTAAACATAAATTAACAACACCTTACCACCCCCGAGCCAATAATCAAGCAGAGGTAACAAATAGAAAAATCACTAAGATCTTAACAAGAACAGTAGGAAAATATATGAGAGACTGAAGGACAAAAGTCAATGATGCCCTTTGGACTTATCACCCAACCTAGAAAATTGCCAACTTTTTCTATTCAATCCAAGCTCTGTACCCTTTCAACAGCCTATGACCTTAACCTTGACCTAAGTCTAGAACAAAAAGAAAGACTAATAAACCTCAACATGCTAGATGAGAATCAATTGGTATCCCTATCATCGAACGAATTGCACAAGGCATTCAACAAGCAATGTCATGATCTCAAAATAAGAAAAGTAAAATTGCAACCAAGAGATAAGGTCCTTTACTAGAACCCCACACATGTGTCACAAAGAACTAAATTTCAAACATTGTGGGAAGGGCCTTTCATCATCTATGAAACCTTTTCTTCTAGGGCCATGTTGATATACAAACCTGAAAGCTCAAATAAGATATTGCTAGTCAACATACAACAAATCAAACCTTTCCATGAGCATAAGAGAGCCAGTGACCGCAACTCCTCCTTAGATGGACAAGCATGCTTAGTATTTTAGATCTCCTCCATTCTAATCATACAAAGTGGCTCCTTAGTTTTTACACTTTTTTACTTTACACCATTTTTTATTTTACAACATTGTTTGTACATTTTTCTCTTTCATACATATTTTACAATTTATTCTATATTTGACCTTATTTGGTTTGAATTTCTCTTATGTTTATTTTGTCTTGTTTTTCCTTTCTTTCTAATAGGACACAGTGTAGTTATAACTACTTGATGATGGCTTGTACTATAATGTTATTTGATTACTAATGTTTAGATTCTATCTTTGCATTGTGGCATTGATAACTAAGACATTGTTTCTTTTTTAGGAAATAAGCAGTGAGTCCACATCATCCACCCATCCACAAACTCTATGGTATTCCTTGTTTTGAAAGTATGAGGTTCCTTCCTTAATAAAGCTTTTAATGAACTTATGACCTTGATAATTTCTAAACTTGGGAAGTATTAAATGGATTGATAAGGATGTGACTTCAAGAAGATTTGATGCTCTCTATACTTACCTATCCTCTTGAGTACCTAAGTGTTTTCATGAATTTCTTATCATTCCATTGTTGATCAATGACAATAAGCTAGAGTCTTTGCATGGTGTGGTTCCCATACAAAAATCCAAAAAAAACATAAGACCAAAAAAATGAGGAGAATTCAAAGCACATCCCCTAGACTCAATAACAAGCTATAAGCACTAGTTATGGCACTAAAAAGACATGTTACCCATGACTAAGGATTCCCTCTAGCAAAGGCCCTTTCTCACTTCTTACTTCTCTTTTGTTCTCTTTAAGGAATGATGATTGATTTGTGAGAGCATTCTTGCATCTCAAGGGGATGGACTAATCTAAGAGTATCAATGTGAACTCAGTAGAAGTGGTTGGTTTTGATCTAGACTAAGGATGGACTTTATCAAGTCATCTTAAACATAAGCTCCATAAGGAACTTCATGTGACCACAATTCGAAACTCCATTTCACCTTCTCTTTTATTCGCTACTACTTCCCATAACTTACCTCATTATGGATTTTTCATGGTTTTTTTCACTGTTGATAAATCATGTTTTTCATATGCTTTGATATCAGGGTGGTTGCGATATCAGGTACATGATATCACGGTCCAAGAAGCAATATTATACATTTGATATCATAGGGTTACTCCTAGGTCTATAAATACAACCCTTGGGCATACAATTGGAAGTAGTTTGGAGGTCAAGTAGCAAAATTCTTGCAATTTGTTCATTTGAGAGTTAGATTATTTTCCAAGTGCCCACAGCAGGAGGTCTAAGTGTGATCATATCTTTATTCAAGCATTGATGTACCTGAACATACCATTGTGCTAGCAATAAAGGCGAGCTCTTTGATTCATCCTTGCAGCACTTAATACTTTCTTTCTTTATGCATTTATATATAATGATTTCATGTGGTTCATATTTAATGTTATTCATTCAGTAATTAGTTTTTATTAATTAAGTAATTAATTAAAATACAAAAGCATGACCCCTTTGAACATATGTGTGAAAATTGGTAGCACGGAAACAATTAGCATTTGACAACCCAGCAATGTTACTCAAAGTTCAAGATGTGTCCGAAAAGTGGGAACAGTTACTTGTGTTAGGCTAGATTAGACAATAGTTTACTTAGTACTTAATTACTTTCACTTTTATTCTTTTTTTAGGTGATCAAATTAATAAAACACAAAATAATAAAAATCTTATGTCTCACTTTGGATTAAACCATACATGACAAAGCTACTACTAGTCTAAGTGGAAAGACAAGGAACTACGATCAACGTGTAACTATCTAGGTGCCACAACTAGTCCATCTGCAGAGTTCGACCAGATCATGCATACAAGCTCATATTCGTATGATTGAGTGTAGAGGTACCTCGCCACTCATCAAATGTCTTAGTCTAATGTGTCAAAATTCTGAGGTAGGTTCTTATGAGATTTAGTCCTCAACTTTCCGCAACCATTAATCAACCATGGGACCTAGAGACTCCTTAGTTTAAAGGCATGCAAGGGCATTATGGGAATAGGCCTACTTTAGGGAGGATGCACTTGCATACTTCTTGGTTGGGCTGGTTATTTTTTTTATCCGTAGACATTTTCATGATCAAATTCTTTGTGTGCTTCATCAATGACATCCAATTATGCACTACTTCATAATGTTCTCCAATGAAACACTCTTTTTGTTGACTATTATCTAACCCTCTTAAATAATTTCATCATGTTCATGGCTTTTCTAGCTCTCTCAAAACTTCAAGTTATGTTAAAACTCTTTGTATTTCCCTTACCTTTAATGTTGATAATTTTTAGAGCCCAAAAACTTCCAAAGCCGTAACTTTCCAATCGCTTGTCCAATTTACCTAGTTTGTCAATCCTACCACTACCAAAGGTAAGCTCTACAATGTGGGGGTTACACAGGGTTTTGACAAAAAAATTTCAAAATTTTTCTAACTCCCACAAAGGTTTAACTAATGAAATGACATTAAAATCATCAATTTATGAGGTTAAACCCTTCCAATGAACTCTACTCGTCACAGAAATCAAAATAATCAATCTACCATAATCACAACTTAGCCAAGTCTAACTACCCAAAAGAGACAGGGTACCTATATATTATAAGTTACACATCACACACTAATCCTTAATTCTATTGTGATTGTAGATGGCACACAAAGGGAAACATGGACTTGAAGTAGGACCATCCCAATCAATGAATAAGCAACCTAGAGCTGGAAGGGGTCAACTGCCTAAAAAACCCTAGGAATAGGCAACAAAAGCCATGCAATGGGATCTTTCTAGGACCATTTGATCTTCTCCTTCATCTTCAAAGCTACCAAAGGGGTTTGAATGTCAATTTTTTCCAAGGTGTTCTTCAATTTTTTTTGTCATAAACACTAAATTTTGTAAAAGATTGTAAATCCATACACTTAAGTATTTAGTGTCTGCTTGTTTGATCTAAGTTAGTTTGTGTGTCAATTAGTCAATAATCCCATACCCTCATAATATTTTATAAAGAACTTATTCCTCCTTTTGTTTGCTTGAGGATGAGTTTTCATTCAATCGTGGGGGCATGATGAATTTGTTTCTGCTTAGGTCTTGATATCGGATCATATGTTACGTTATTGGATACCTAATATCACGGGATGTGTGCCTACCTATAAATACAAAACTTTGACATACAATTCATTAGCCTTTCTGTTAGTTGTAGTGAAGCTCTTGCAATTTTTTTCCCTAGATTTAGAATATTTACTGAGTGCCCACATTATGAGTTAAAAAAGTGTATGGATCTTTATTTGAGCACTAATGTACCTTAGCACCTTAGTGTGAATGATAATAAAGGCGAGCTTTTCAAATCAAACCTTGCAACACTTGGAATATATTAATGTTTTCTTATACATTTAATATTCATGCACCTTATTCTAATGAATTTTAATCAAGTAATTAATATCTATTAAATTGCATGAGCATACATTTAATGCTTGATAATCCTAGTAGTGCTTAATTCTTGGTAACCTAATGGTGCTACAACGTATTCAGGATGTGTATGGAAAGTGGGAATGAATGCCTATGTTAGGATTAGTTAGGTGATAATCAGTTACTAGATTAATTATATTTTAAATTTACTTTGTTTCCAACACTTAAAATCAAATGCCTCAGTTACACTTAATCATACACTTGCACTTCATTAGTAAAACTAAAAAGACAATGATTGCAATGGTTAGACTCACTTCCTAGAACCTAGTGTACTTAGAAAGCTAAAGTTTACAAAATTCAACTAGATCACTTAGTGAACGCTAGTGATTCGTATGGTTGAACGTAGGGTATACTTGCTGCTCATTACTAAGTTAACACTTCTTTTATCCACATGGGTTATTCAAACATGGTAAAAATATTAATACAATTTTTTCATTTTAAATTCCAAAAAAAAATCTAATGTAGATTCCATTTTCATGCAATAGTGTATGCTAACTAAGTTTTTTATCATGTGATTATGTACATTAAGGCCTCTTACCAACAAAATACTTACCTATATGTAAAATTAAAATTACTTCAATGGAACTAATTATAATTAACATCATATAAACTAATTTTCCTTTCATATCTTTCAAATGTAAATATAATTAAACTTCAATTTTAATTTTAGTTTTCAAAATTACAATTAAAATTTACCATAAAAATGAGTATGTATTCCTTTGCTTTTAATAAAACTAGTAGGTCCCATTGATTATCATGAGTCATGTAAATTATCATATGCCATACATGATAGTTAGATATTTGTAGGTAATTTTTATTTCCTCTTGTTTATTACTTGCCCATATAACCATGTGAACACATGTGTGGTTAGAAGTCACTGAAAAAATTTAGCATTAACAAAAGTTGCATCCATTGTTGATGAGCGACGAGGTACCCCTACGCTCAACTATATGAATATGAGCGTGTACACGTGATTCGGTTGAACTCCATGAATAGACTAGTTATGGCACCTAGAGAGTTATACGTTGATCATAATTCATTGTCTTCCCACCTGGACTAGTATTTGCTTTGTCATGTATGATTTAGTCCAGAGTGAGGTGTATGATGTAGTTTCTACTACTATGCTACTCCTAAGGACAATGAGAAATAACTTGATTAAGCTAATAAGAAATAGGAAATAAAATCTAAGCTAGCCTAAGTGCAATGAGCATCCATCCCTAATCATCTATAAGAATCTTGGACTTTGTGTACTACTTCTAAGGTTACCAAGTGTACATCACTCGAAGCACTACTAATTACGCTACTGGGTTACCACTAGTTACACTTAAATGTTTGTGATTAAGGTGTACTCATTTTGCATTAACAACAAGAATAGTAAATGATGATAAAATAAATATTAACTAAGAAAACAACAATAAATAATTAACAATTAAGCAAATAAAAGCTAAGTGAATGCTACAATGATAGAGTAATCTCAATCTTTATTATCAATCATGTGTATGTCTAAGTACATCACACTCGAACAAGGGTTTCATATAATTATAACCATCACACTAAGAGCATGCACTTGGGAAAGAACTGAAAACTAAAAACGGACTAAAAGACTGCCTCAAAGATCGACAAAAGACTTCCTTGTTGATTGCCTAAGTGCTATATTTATAGGATAACACAAGAATTACAACATTGTATCCAGGTTGTGATATTGTGTACCCAATATCAGGGCCTAGCAACCATGATTCATAATACCCCCACGACTGAATAAAAAATTGTCCTCTATCAAACAAAATGAGGAAAAATTTCATTTGATTACACAATGGATAGGTATGGGATTATCGAATGACTATGGATTATTTCATGTTGTAGTATGGCACTAGACAAAAACAAAATCTAGACATCAACACAAAATACAAAAATTTTTAGAACTCATGTGGTTCCTGGTGGAGGTGGCTCCTCCATGGGCTTCTTCCCTTTATCCTACGCTCCAAGCTTCTAAAATGGATACTTTTGAAGGAGTGCCTGAAGTTTTTCCTCCTCTATCTAGGGATCATGTCTCATCCATGCTAATGTTCCAATGTTTGATGGAGTCAACACTTCCCATGGACACGACAGTTGTGGAAACATCTGATTGGCTTGGACATACCATGCCATAAATAGCCACCATTCCTCCTCATAGGCTCTAGCTTTGTCTCTGATTCCAGATAATCTGTAAGCTGTCAAGCCAATTCTTCTACTACATCCTTTTGGCCTTGGTAGCTATCTTTTACCACCTCTAGTTCAGACTTTGCTACCTCTAGTCTTTGTAGTGTCTTCTTATGTTTAGCAAACTCTGTCTCATATTTCACATAGGTGGTAGCTACCTGCTTCTCTAGCTCAATTCTTAGGCACCCTGCTATTAACATGGCCAAGTTAGCATACTGTAGATTTGCCAACTCTATGTATTTTGTGAGGTCCTGAATCTGCAGGTCTCAGCTTTTTAATTCTACTTGATGGATGAAGGCATAAGTGTCCAATATGGCTCACCAATCAGTGTGTTGAGCACTAGAAGAGTTAATGTGGTCCTTATCCATATGAATCTCTTTTTCAATGATCTCCTTATACATCCCCACCTAATCATGAAAATGTTCCTTTAATTTTTTATGCCACTTAGCCTCATTTTTCCACATGCTTATTTCAATGGCCATCTTATAAGGGATGGTGCATACCTCCTCCATTGAGAGGGTTCTATTATCTCTGGCTAAGTGACTTATCTCTTGGTTGACTCTTATTTGTTGTTCTAGCATCTATTGGAAACATTTCTCGAGAACATTCTTCTCTTTTTCAACTATTTTCAACTAAATATTTTCAGCAGCAAGGAGATTATTCTCTTTTTGTAAAGCCTTGTCTGAGCTTGTGATTTTGAAGCATCCTAATCAACCTTCTCCTTTTCCATTACCATGTTTTTATTCTCCACTAACAATTTATTTAGTTGCTCTATCCTAAATGATTCTAACTGATTAGCTAGAACAAGTTGGGACATATATCACTATTCAACTTGTAGGGCAACGAAATTTTCTTATAGTCTCCTCAACTCGTTTTCTACGTGTTCAACCCTAACCTCAGCCATGACCAACTTTTCCTTAGTGAAAATAAGGTCTGATTATTCCACTATGACATCCTGAGGGATGTAAAACAGGAACATCATTACTTATCCTATTTGCAGTAAGTGATCCATAGCATCCTCATGTTCCATAGAAGTTATTGAGGTACTAGCCAAAACTTGAGCATCACATGCTTCTATGAAATCTGCCAGTGGAAAAATAGGGACGTTAAATGATTCTTTGATGTGGTGAGTGACCACCTCTGCTACTTCAGTTGCATCCTGGTGTTGCATGACCACCACTGTGGCACCTTCACCAATTTCCAATTGTACTTGGAATGATGTAGCATTCCTAGAAATCTTTTGTGACCAATGTGATTCCCCTCCTCTTGATTGAATTGAGACCTCATCCCTTGCAGGATTGATTGATATGGTAGGTTATACTGCATCATCAATCACATTGAAGAGATTGGTCTCATCCCTACTTCCCCAACTAACCATCTTTGCAATGGCCCTGAGATGGCTCATCGATAGTTGGTAATCTTGCAACGACGATGGTAATTGCTAGTCTTGCTAACCTATGGGCTACATGCTAAGCCCTACTTCTTATTGTTGGCTGAGCCTTGTGTCTGGAAGTTGGCTAGGCCCTACCATTTTAGGTGCAATGGGCCTAACCGTCTATTCTTGTTCAAGCTCCAATGTCTCACCAACATCTTTTTTTAGTGCTGGTGGCTTATGTAATTCAACATATGAAGCATTTTGAGATTTTTTGAGAACATCATTAGTGTACCCTATAATTCTAGCACACTAGCACAACTTCCTGATTAAACATAGAAAGGGTAGTGCGAAATTTTTTGTCTTTCATTCTTCAAATCGCCTTCATATTTCTATTAAATACAAATGGGGAAAATTGGAATCAACCTTGCCCATCCAAATTGAACTTCCTCTGGCTGCATAGGTAGAAAATCTATTCAACCCCTTTGTTCAAAAAATGTAATAGTTACCAATTTTGAAGTAGATTCTCTTTTCAGGGGTTAGCTCTTCATATGTCTTATCTTATTTTCCATACATCCTTTTTAGCCACACTTTTCTTACATCTGCATTGGAGCAAGTAGACAGATGAGCAACTTTAGGCCTTGTATTTGGAAGATTTAGAACTTCTGTAATGGCCTTTGTGGAGAAATCAACTGAAATTCTACCAATATTGATAGTGGTTCCTTCTTCTTTATTATCCCAAAACTGATAGGTTTCACCCAAATATCACTCTCCACTTTCTAAGAGGATAAGCCATAGGGGAGATCCCTTGAGTCGATCCTTGACTGCTTCGGGGGAAAATTTGGTAAAAGGCCCAAAATTAAGTTTCACAATCACTGCAGTGGATGTGGACCTTTTCCAAATAGCTTGAACACATTCTAGGAACAACGTGAGATGTTGTCCTTGTTTAGGTACCCTAACCTCTCCACCTTCTGCTTGACCAGATTGTGCAATAACAAGGGTTTCCTGATGGATGCTAAATGATTATGCCTCCTATTCTGCATGTTCCACATGAGGTCTTTGGCCTCTACTTCTTCTCAGGCATTTGGCTACACCTTGAGAAGGTCCTCCCTATTTTCCTCATTTAGGGGTCATCTATAATCACACAAAATCAATTATTAGTAAGGTTATTTAAATAAGTTCAATTATCTCATACCTTACTCATTGTCTTTAATAAATGTTGAATTCTTTACTTGGTGTGATTTCAAAGTTAGAAATTTTTTCAAGGAATTTCTCCTAAAAGTTTTAATGTTGGGCCTGATTTTCATAGGTGACTCTAATAATAATTTAAATGATTTGGGTGAAGGAAGGAAATTAGTTTTTCATGAGTTTTTAACATTTCCTAATAGTACTTACCCCTATGATATCCTTCGGGTGATAGCAAATTTCAAAAAAGTTATTTGCAAATTCTACCATACCCCTCCCCCACGACTAAGTTAAACACTTCAGGTTTAATTAGGTTCTATTGGAAAATAAATTGGAGCATTAATGAGAAAAATATTGATGGTTAAATGTTAGATTCTCAAAGCACTAAAAATCATGGAAGAAAATTTCAATAACTCCCCCCACATCAACTGTTGAAAATGACTTCTAAGCATGCGGGGGTCCCATATATATAGTTTTTATTGATGTAATATCACGTAAATGGTAGCGTGTACCCAATATTGCATTAAAATTGATACCAAGTACCCAATATCATGCCCTATCCAAAATAGGGTGCTTAGTAAAATTGATTATTTTTTGAGTTTTTACAACCAAAAATAAAGGAATTGAGGTAGATTCGCAAGCTCTGGGGTAATGTCAAGTGGAAATTAAGGCACCAGAAGTATAATGAAGTGGAGTTATACAATGAAGTTCTTTGAAAAGGGTGAGGAAAAAGGACATGTAGTGGTTCTAAGGAATGTTTGGTTGAAATAATGATAAAGGAAAGAATAGATTCGGTAATGTAATACTCAGAGGGTATAAAATGATGTGGTGGTATGCAACAAGTACAAATTTCAAAATTCACGCAAGTGAATCCTTCCCAAAGCAAGTTCCAACCTATCATGCCCTTGCATAACCACACCTTAAAATGTCTGTAGGCACTAGAAGGATTAAATGCAACCTACACATATGCAACAAAATACACACATGTTAAGTACCACTGCTATGGGGTATGAATTCTATGCCACACAAGACACAAGTTAGAAGTATCTAGACCATGAGATGAGATGAATTATAGAAGGGATTATAGAGATTAGGACGTGAGGTAACTTACCCTAGGCACAATGAATCCTAAGTGTTGTGCGTGATTAAAGTACCATTAGCCTGTTGCTCCAAGATAAAAACCAAGTTCATACCTCTAATCAGTGACATAGCATTATTTCATCCCAATGATAGACAACCATAATAGCATCATGACAGCAAGGTGTATGATCACTTGCCATTTTTCCCAAGGGAGGAGTGATTCAATTTTTTCTATGACATGTTTTTCTTGATTTTTTCTTTTCTAGTTCTCTTCTTTATTTTCTGTTTGGCTTTCTTCTTCTTTTCTTTTTCTACTTCTAACCGCTTTTTGCATTTGTCTTTTCCAAATGTGATCTTGGGAAGCTTCCAACATTCAAGCATGGATGCATATATTTCTAGTGGAACCCTCCATAAAAACATTAAGTTTCTTTATTGAGTGCCTTTATTACAACTCTTACTCCCATTTTTCATTAGATTTATAAGTATCCTAGTACAACCAAGCTACATGATAGCATCTACAAATGTTACCAAAGAGAATCCACAAGTCCCCTTGATGTCACACCCTTGCCATTCCCTCTTAGTTCATCACTCTTCGCTCTAGGAATAATGAGTATGAAGTTACTTTAAGTTTTAATGATAACAAGAATATCATCATTCCCAGAGTAGAACCTCTCATCAATAGAATGGGTGGGTGGATGTTGTGCACTCACTATCCAAATAATTAGTCACTTGTGACTCAATAGCATAGAAAAACATCTCAATTAATGGGCCACATGAGTATTTGATTCACAGATGAGATTACCCTTAAAAAGATAAAATGACAAATTGAAAAATGAAAAACTAGAAAACAAAAAATTGGAAAACAAAAACTTGTAAGATAAAAAAAATAGGAAAAACATTTACTAATTCTTCTTGTTAGAATGACTAAACCTTTGATCACAGTGAGAATTAATAAATGTAAATTTTGGATCCATGCATGTTGGAAATATTGGGATCTAATCATATCCAAACTACTGGGTGTCTTTTGGTGTGGTGGCAAGAATGTACCCAAATTGGGGTTCACACACTTGATTTAAGTAGGCATAGTGGGGCAGATTATAGGATGTGGTCATGTCATAAGAAGCTAACCCACTATAGCACCCATGACCATAAGACGATATGCAAGGATCGATATGTCTCCTCACGTGGTTAGATTCATTGGGCCACATGGTTGTTGGAGTGTTAATTGGTGGCCTAGATAAGGTAACAAGAGGTGTTGAGTTTGAAGATGAAGATGCATCATAGTGTTGGACTTGTGCTAGGTTGGAGGATGCAATGGTTTTGAAACCATGTTGTCTCTTTCTATAGCCATGCCTAAAGAAAGGATGCTTCCAATGTTGTGGAGGACTCCCACTACTGTTGACAGTAACAACACAAGTAATGTTCATTGGTTGGTGATGTGGTGTCAAATCTTCCATTGTAACTAATGGTTATGCCTAAAGAAAGGACACTTCTGACATTGTGGAGGACTCCCACTATTTTTTACAGTAATAGCACAAGTAATGTTTGTTGGTTGGTGCTGTGGTGCCAAATCTTCTGATTTAACTAGTGGAGGACTCCCACTACTTTTGATAGTAACAACACAAGTAATGTTTATTGATGATAGTTGGGAGAATGATAACGATGAGGTGAAGTAGAGGATGTTGATATATTTGGATAAATAAGTGTTGAACATAATAAGCACTTAGTTTTGGATGGTACGAAGGGTCTAACCAGTTTGGCGGTGGCCTCCCCCATGACTAAGGGTTTTGCCATTGCAGTTGAACACAATACTTCTATATGAAATCTAGATGAAACATTCTTCTCTAATGCTCATGTAAGTGTGACAAAATTGGGCATTAACCTTTGGGATGATCATACAGGCAAGCATCGCATTGATACTTATGATTTGCAGTTGAGCCCCTATCCTTATTTTCTTTAGCCCTTCTTTTCGATTGTCGAATGGTGTTATGTCATGTTTCTAGGTTTGGCATGCTTTGTTTATTCTAGTTTTCAAGGTTATCTTGCGTGGTTTTCCCTATAATAATGTTTTCATATTCTTCGCATTTTCCATGTACCCACTTCTTCATCTTATTAATCTTTGCCTCAATTTCATCTAGTGATTTTAGTATCAATAAAGATGGGGATGGTTTCACCTCCTCGAGGTGAGTTGATTTTTACTCTTCATGATTATGGACCTTCATTACTTTAAGAGTTTGGTCCTGTTGAGATCTTTTAACATTATCCCATTTGGCTATTCTCCTTCTTCTTTTGCTACTTTTTTAATAAGCTCTTAGAATTGGTGGGTTCGTGGTTCATATAGTTGACCTAGGGAATACATCCCTAGGGTCTCCCTTATTTCATTACAGAGCCCATCCATGATCTAACACATTAGCCTTTCCTCAAAGAATCCATGTCCTAGGCATTTGTTTAACAATGAGTAATACCTTTCTAAGGCCATGTCCAAGGGTTCTTGTTTCCCTTGTTTCCATTCTTGAATTTTCCTCCTCAAGGCTGACACTCTTGCACAGGTTTGATATCTTTCATTGAAGAGTTTTACCATTGTAGGCCAACAACGAATTGAATTTGGTTTTAAAGACCTATACAACACTTTTTCTTGGTCCACGAGTATCATAAGGAAGAGCTTAAGCCTTTGCCACCCATCATCAATGTTGTTCCATGCACAAGCATCATAGAAGGCTTGTAAATGATGTTGCGGATCTAAATCATAGCCTCCTAATAACTTAGGAAACTTGTTTAAATCAAGCTTGGGTAGACGGCTTTCCTTGTGATGCCTGCAGGGTATTTGAATGGCCTCTGTTATATGCATTAGGCTCTTAGTCAATAGCAAGGATTAATCGTCACAAAGTGGATTGTGAGTTTGTGAGTTGGGATGATGTTGTCTATGTTCATGTTGGAATTCCTGCTTTTGCTCGTGGGTTTGATTTTTATTTCTACACCAACTTCTTAAGGAATAGTCATCCACGTCACAACCTAACATTGAAAGAATAGAGGAAGAGAGGGAATTGGAAGACTCGTCATGACTTTTGTAACTCTCCCAATCATCCCCTGATATACTCTTACTACCCATTGAGAAGGTCTAGGCCTTATGAGCCCCCTCATTCTATGGGATGTCCCATCCTCACTAGAGGTGTTTGAGTTGGATGACAAGAGTCCTTGAGTATCGATGGAGCGTCCATGGACATATGAAACTCCTACATAGGATTGAGTAGGTAAAACTTCTTCTTCATCATAAATTTCATTGGTTCTTCAAGTACGTCACACTCAAACAAGGGTTCCGTACAATTACAAGCATCACACTGCGGGCATGCACTTGGGAAAGAACTAAAAAATAAAAATGGACTAAAAGACTAACTCAAAGACCAACAAAAGACGTCCTCATTGTGCACCTAAGTGCTATATTTATAGGCTAACACAAGAATTACGATATCATGTATACGATATCATATCCAAGCTACGATATCACGTACCCAATATTGTGTACCCGATATTGAGGCCTGGCAACCATGATTCATCAATTGTCATTAAATTTTTCAAGTATTTTTAAAATGTTGTTCCAAATATTTAATAAAAAATATTAACTAAATTAAGTTTTTATAATAAATAATAGTTAATATTTTTTGGCATCATTACAGCTATTTGATACAACACTTACCTTATGATTTAATGACATCTAACATGATAGTTTCCCATCATAAGGCTCTGTATCTATTAGAATAGATTGAGCCATTCTCCTTATGTAATGCCAGAGTAATGTAATGCTACAAAATTAGAAATAAAAGTTGTAAATTTTATATTCATAAAACATAAAACATCATCTTATTGTTGTATATGTGAAGCCAAATCAACTGGCATAGGAGATATGGCCATGACAAGGGTCACAATGAACAAGATGACTAGGATGAGCCTTAGCTTGATACAAGGGGCATGATAAATATTCATGAAGTAATTCACATTTCCACCAGAAATCAAAGGGATAATCGAATCAAATAGTTTGGCATGAATAATATTTCTAAATTTAAGGGATGTTCTAATACTAATCCACAACACCATTTGCATGCTTTTATGATGCATGTGCCTTGCAAAATATTGAAAATGACTTGCAAAAGCTTAATTTGTTTCCTAGGACACTCATAAAGAAAGCTAAAACAAAGAAAAAAGATGGTAAAGAAACTTCATTATCAAAACATTAAATTAACAACTATAGGTATAGTCAAGACATATATCAAACATGATTATTTAGAAGAAGATTAAAAAATGTAAGGATGACAATTTTGAGATGTGAAGGTGTTGATGAAAAAAATATTGAGAATTTGACATGACTAATACCCAAGAAATATAGCAAACATCAGTTTTTAGGAGAATATAAAAAATATAGTGGTGTTAAATTAGCTTTACCATCAAAGCATGATACTTTAAAAAATGTAATGGTATTTGATAAAATGTGATATGTATAGTAGCTGAGTCATGCAAATAGGATAAAGCATCATTTTGTTAAGTGTATTAGTTAGATGAGATATCATAGATGATCCATTGTCGATGCTACATCGCATATACGTGAAGACATCCTTGTCAACACATTTGATTTTGTTACTACATCCTAGATGCTACCTTGCATCTACTATAGCTTAGCTACATAAACACATCCTCATTGGCACATCTCCATCAAGTTAGATAAATGAGTTAATACATCCATGTTGACATAGTGTCTATATTTGCCTATAGATGTGCTAACACTTGTTTCATATTCAACACTATTTGGTTAATAGTGTAGTCAAACTTTTGTAGTTTCCCCCCATAATCCTAGTAAATAGTTAGTGAGTACTCACAACATGCATTTGAATCAATTGTACAGTGTCTTATTCAAATGGCATTATACTTAGACACATTTCATGAATGGCAATAAGGTCAATATTGATTTATATTCATTATAGTGGTTTGACTTAGAATAGATTTTCTTTTAATGTAATTTATTTTCTATGTATGTGGTTAATATTTTCATTTCCATGCACATTAATTAGTTGATGGAATGAATGAAACTAGTTTCAAGCATAAACACATGTTTGCTTAGTAATCCCAATAACATTATTGTTTGCTTCGCCTAGTAGCATAATACTTGGTAATCCCAGTAGTGAATACGTGAGTTCAGAACATATACAAGAAGTTCAAAATGGACACTCATCATCCTTGGGATAGTTTTAGATTTAATTTTATTATTAATTAAATTAAATAATTAATTTATATGTTATTATTGAGTTAGTTTAAGGCCCCTAACAACAATAATAATCATATGTTTCACTTTATACTAAACCATACATGATAAAGCTACCATGCAGTCAAGTGAGAAGACAATGATATGTGATTAATGCTTAACAATTTAGATACCAAACTATTTTCATTCACGAAATTTGACCAAATTACATAGAAACACTTGTGATTTATATGGTTAGGCATAGGGAATACCTATTGTTTATCATTGGTGTCATTGCCAGAGATGGTGCTAGTGATTTAGATTAGTTATATTATAAACAGTCACTATTAAAGCATTAACAATTTATCTTTTTGAAAATATTAATATTTTGAGTCACACACATTATTAACTAAAAACATGTCTCCTTTACATAGGATCAATAATCCATCACATCATGAGCACACTAGTAAAAGAAATAATAGGATCTATACTAAAGAGAATTAGAGTGAACCATTGTAAGCATGGATCTCATATGCTCACTCAAATACTTACTACATTCAACTATCACAAAAAATCCTAGAGGGGATGGAACAAGTCCTAGAACAAGAAGGGCCTCAAGGCCTATGACCTCCTCCAAACCTAGAAAAGATGAATCAAGGGACCATATGGTAAGACATAGGAGCCATAGAAATTCTTCTAGTTCACCATTTTCCTCTTCATCTTCAAAATCTAGTTTTGACAAAGATGAACATAGGTATGTTGATAGAGCTTCACTAAGGGATCATGATAGAGATAGAAATATGGATCAATAACAAGATACAAGCTACCAAATGGAGCATAGACAAGACCATCACTCTGAGACAAATAGACATAGATATTATAATCACAACATGTCTGATGATGGTGAACCCTTGTTGGCTACTAGAAGCATGATACAGATCAAGGAGGTAGTTAAAATACCTCATAAGCATTAAAGGGAAAGTTATATCAAATGGCTTGATATGAATAACATTCCTAAATTTGAGGGAGGCTACAATTCTAATCCACAACATCATTTACAATCCTTCCATTGTGTTTGTGACTTGAAAAATATAGAAAGTAATTAGTAAAAGCTTGAACTCTTTACTAGGACCACTAATAGAAGAAGTTGAAAGTTGGTATAGATCATTGGAACCAAATTCAATCTACCAGTGGTCCATAATTCTTCAACTCTTCAACATAAAATACCAAACCTATTCAAGAGTGTTTAATCTAAGAAAATAAATACAAGAGTGGAAGTAAGAAAACCATGAATTCCTAGATGTAGCCTTGGAAAAATACTTTTCTCTAATGCATGTATGGCCGAGGCCATGGATTTTCTCGAAAAGAGCAACTTCATCATACCATAGATAGGCTTTGTAACAAAACGAGAGAGACCTTGAGGATTTATGTCAACGGAAGATTATCAAAATTAAGAGTCCATTAAATACAAAGGTTGATTTAACATATGGTAAAGGTGATATATGTAAAAGAGAGAGTATAGAGGAATATAGCTGGGATCCAACTCTTTTCAAAAAGGAGGTCCATATTTATGATCAGGAAAAATAGGTTCCTTTTGATGAGTTGATTTCACACAAAACCTTGCCAATAACAAAGTCTATACCTGAGATTAAAGCAAGAGTAAATAAGATGTGGAAGCTAATGAATGAAAAAGTTACAACCAACTTGAAAATCATAGAGGAGAAGCTAAAGAAAATAGGATCAAGTGGTCAAAACAAGAAGAGGAAGAAGAATAAGAAAATAGCTAAGGGCACTTACCAATATTCAAAGGAGCTATAGTAGAAGAGTTTGAACACTCATATTCAAAGGAGGAAGATGGATGTGACATTTATCAATATGAACATCCAAAGGATTATTGCCTAATTATGTTACATCTACAAGAGTCTTGGGCTTTTACATTGAATTCCAAGTTTATGGAAAAGAAAATGCTTAGGAGAGTACCTTATTCACTAGGGAATTATAAACAATCTTATAATCAACAGTACTATCTAAGTGGGACTCCTCTTCAACCTCAAGACTAATATCAACAATAATTGCAAAACCCACAGTCGTAGGAGACACCATTACTAAACCAACAATATCCCTATTACTAGTCAAATGCTTATGGATATTATGTTCAAAAACTTATTTCTCCTAATGGGTATACTTTGCATGCCTCAAATCATTACTACTTCCCTTCTAAATACCATTAACCCACAAAATCTCTTATAGGATCAACATTCCATGCCTCTCATCATATTTCACATCATCAATACTCTCATACTTCCTTCCAACATATGTCAACACTAACAATGATAGAAGGATTGGCACCACAACCTTAATAGAGGAATGCCACTTTCATCATGAACATAAAAGCAAATGATAATGTTAGTAGATCTAACAATAAGTCTTAAAAATGTCCTTCTTCAAGATTGATGAGCTTCAAAATCTTGCATCAATGGGCCTCCATTTTCATGGCCTTGTCAACAAGTCCCTCTTAAAGCAACCTTGTTTACATGGTGTTTCCCTATCGACAAGGTTGTGTCAACATAGTGTTTGTTGTATCTATGGGGTCCCATCGATGCAACCCAACAATAAAAACTATAAATACGAGCTCACATATGTGTTTACGAAGAGTCATGTAATAGTAGTAACAGAGCTCTTGCAGTTTTTCCATTTGAGAGTTAGAATATTTTTCTTAAGTGCCTATAGTAGGAGATAGAAAGTGTACAAATCTTAATTCAAGCACTGTTGTACCTAAACCACATTAATGTGAACAATAATAAAAATGAGCCTTTTGATCAAACCTTGCAGCACGTAGAATAGATTAATGATTTATTTATGCATTTATTGTTTTTATTAATTATGAAATTAATTAAGCTAAATTAGACTTCAAAAGATTAATTAGTTAATTAAGCTAAATAGATTAAACACATAAGTATAGCCACTTCAAGCATAAACACATTTTCACTTGGTAACCCTAGCAGCATTATTACTTGGTACGTCCAATAGTGTAGTGCTTGGTAATCCTAGTAGTGGGTACATGGGTTCAAGACATGTACAAAAAGTGAGATCGGATGCTTATGTTAGGACTAGTTAGAGATTAGTTAAGTAGTTAAATTAAATTATTTATTAAATTACTTCATCTCTCTACTTTAAGCACCAAGGAACATAAAACATAAAATAATAAAAATCATATGCCTTGATTACACTTAACCATACCCTTGTACATCACAAGTGTTATTGGGAAGATAATAAAGGACTATTAGGACAAGGTTCACTTCCTAGAAGACTGGTGTACTAGAAGACATAGAGTCTTCATAATTCGATTAGATCATGCATGAATGCTTCGTGATTTGTATGGTTGGGCATAGGGATACCCTTCACCGCTCACCATTGGTGCCATTGTCAAGGACTCTTTTTGTTTGAAACATGTACTGTCTAGGTTTAGTGAATATCATTAATGTTGTTGGACAAACCCTAAGGTCAACATCATTCTAATAACAAATATAATCACATAAACATATTGATATTTTATTTTATTTTGCAAAATGTCTTCTTCTCATTAGCATGATGATGCTAAACCATTGGTCCCACAAGAATGTAAGGTGGTGTATACTCATCCAGATGAGTATGTGCCTGACTTCGCCTTCATACTACATCAAGATGAACAACTATGATGGTGTGATATGGAAGGTAACATTGTAATGCCTCCTAATCAATCTATGCTTGTGATGCTGCTTCAAACTCTTAGGAAGTTAGGCATCCAAGATCTTTAAGAGAAGTACGTTGTGCATGATTACAACTATTGGGACTATTGTCCCACTAAAACACAATGCAAGAGAGACCAACACCAAGAGAAGCACCATGATTTTGTAAAGGGGAAATAGTTTACCAATCCCTTGTTCCTACTAAACTAAGATGACAATAAGAACCCTCTCTCTAGGGGCTCTCAACATGAAAATTCTCCAACCCTTATTACTAGTGATGGGGGTGTGGCCCTAAATCTACATTCAACTATCAACAAACAAAGTTTAGGTAGAGATGACAGTCAAGGTAGGGGCTTAGAAAAGCATCAAGATGATAAGAAAAATAATGAACATGGTTGTGACAATCGAAGAGGAGTTTGTAGATACCATGGTGGTGGCATTCCTCCTCCCTCTTCACCCTCTTCATCTACATCTTCGTCTTCCTCTTTTGGTGCTGATAGACACCACAGAAAAAACAACCATGATGGATGTGAATAGCGAGATAGTAATGATGATCATCATGCCCACAATGATCGAAAGGGTAACAAAGGACATCATTGAAAATAATAAAATAATTATGATGATGATCCTTTGCTAGCAACTTGAAGCATGCTAAATACTATAGAAGTTGTAAAAATTCCAACTAGGCTTGTGAAATATAGTCGGATCAATTGGCTCAATATGAAAAATATTCCCAGATTTGAGGGGGGATATAATTCTAACCCACAAACACATCTTCAAGCTTTTCATGATGCTTATTCCTTACAAAATATTAAGAATGATTAGCAGAAATTAAAGCTATTTTCCAAGACACTCATCAAAGAAGTAGAAAGCTAGTACCAGTTCTTGGAGCTAGAATCTATCTGTCAATGGAGTACAATGCTTGAGATATTTAACAATAAGTATCATATGTACTCTAGAGTGTATAATATAAGAAGGAAAATCTAGGGATGGAAGCAAGGAAACTATAAACCCTTGGATTTCACCATGGGTAGATACTATTCTCTCATACACCAATGCCCTAGCCATGATTATTCTCAATGAGAACAACTTCACCATATCATAGATGGACTTAGATCAAAAATAAGATGAACTCTTGGGGTCGATGCCTAAGGGAGACTATCAGAACTCAAAGCCCATTAGATTTAAAGGCTAATTAAGTAGGTAAAAAAAGAGGAAGGAGAGCTGAGAAAATGAGAAAGTGTAGAGGAATACAATAGGGATTCCTCCATCAAAAAGAGGGAAGTCCGATTTTGTGACAGTGAGGAAGAATCACCTCTTAATGAAGCCGTCAATAAAAAGACCTTGCCGATCCAAAAGTCTATGTCTAAAATTTTGACTAAGGTAAACAAAATGTGGCATTTGTTGGATGAAAAATTCCAAACTGCTTCTAAAATTGCTAAAGAATCAAGACAGTATAGTAGTGATTGCAATTGCAAGAGGCAAAAAGAAGCTGAACATGCCTACCAAAGGGGTAAGGGTAAAATTGCTATAGTATATGAAGTTGCAGAAACCAAGTCAGATGATGATGGTGAATGTGACATCTACCAATACAAACATCCCAAGGGATGTTGTTCCATTGTGCCATACTTACAGGAATATGGGATGTATGCTCTAAATCCACAACTAGAAAGAAGGAAAGCACCTAGAAGATTACTTTATCCTTAAGGAAACCCCAGGCAATTCCATCAATAGTAGCAATATTATCCAAGTGGAGTGGCACCACAACCGTATGAGCAATACCAATAGTGGCACCAACCACAGTCATGGAGGATGTTACCACCAAGGTAGAAATACCCTTACAGGCAACCAAATCCATATGGGTATTACATTCAATAACCACTATCTCTACATGACTCTTCCAATCACATGTTTCCCTTCCAGCATGACTACTACCCTCCTAAATACTATAGAGTTCATTCTCCACATTCTAGGAGGGATGCCACATTTCATCCTTATCCTTCTCCTATTTCTACACTTGTTCCTCCATCCTACTACCTACTCTATCTATGCAAGGTGAACTTGTAGCCTAATTGCAGCAACATAACTCTACTAGGGTCGCCAATCTACAACTAGTTCATCAACCAAGGGGTTCAAAACCTCATGCTTGTAATAGATCCTTTTTTTGATCCAACAGCCTTACTAAGCCTTCAAAGACATAGGTGGTTGATCACCCTAATTTTTCTTCATCCTCTACAAATCATTCCACTGGGTTTCTTTCAAACCAAATGTGTTCCAAATTTGATATTGTTATGCTCATCCATGCTGTATTTGATTGGATCTAGGTTCGCAAACTTCCTAGGAAATTAGCTAATCTTAGAAGCTTTTTATTTATCTATAGATTGTTAGGAATGGACCATGTAAGGCTCTTCTTGATTTAGGTTCTGGTGTTAACTTCACTTCTCATGAGATGTATACTACTTAGAACCTACCACCTTTCAAAAAGACCAATATTAGATTGGAATTGTCAAACTAATCCATCACATTTACATTAGGACTGGTCGAAGACATTTTGATCATTGTCTACGAATGGTCTTAACTTGTTGATTTCCTAGTAATCAAGGTTGAAAACTATAAGGATGATTTCCCAATCATTATGGGAAGGGCATGGTTAAGCACTATCGATGCAAGAATGGGCATCAAATATCTTTCCTTAGAGATATCAAAATAAAATGCATTCGGAAAGATCGAGAAGAGACGAGTTCCATGCATCACGTATAGTGATTTAAGGTGCAATTACGTGCAAAATATTTGGTCCATAAAATGAGCATCTATCTCTGCATGCATGCAATGTGCACATGAAGCAAATATTCAAAGGTTATGCAACAACCAAAAAAAATGAGGGTACCCAATGGCTAACCACTAATCCTGATAGCAACACAATGTGCATGGAACCTACTGAGAGCCTCACATGCACCTATGTCACAAGCATGGATGAACTAGAGCAAGTTCATTACCAACTCTCTGATGATGAAAACGTTGATACCAATTGGGGAGAGTTGGAGATCCTTGAGAATTTTAAACAAGAGCCCCTAGAGCTGAAAATTATCCTACTAGCCTACAATATGCATTCTCAAAAAAGGGCATGCTAATCATACTCAATGTCAAACTTGTTCTTGAACAGAAAGAAAAACTATTGAAAGTGATCAAAAATTGTTGACAACTGATGAGTGGTAAGGTACCCCTACACTCAACCATACGAAACGAGCGTAGCACGCGCGATCCGGTCGAACTCCATAGACTAAATGCCTAAACACCGTAAGGAACACTTGGGGTTAATTAATCGTTGTCTTCCCAGACTTACTTGTTGTTGTCACGGTGTATGGTTAAGTAAGTCCGAGGTATATGATTTTTTTTGGTCTTTTCAGGTTTATCTCCTATGCGAAACGGTGAAGGGTTGAGAGACTAAAACTAACTCTAACTACAGCACTAAGTCCTAACATCAACATCCGTTCCCACTTTCCGTACACACCCTAAACTGTGCAACTATGGCTACCAAATGCTAATCGTTACTGGGATTACCACATGTAACGCACATGCTCGAAGCGGTCGTACTGAGGCACCTAACTAGCCTAAGTGTGACAAGCAGCCGATTCCTTGACTAGCCGTACACATCCGTAGATGTTCGTAATCAAGTCGTACTTGTCCCATGTTCTACGAGGCAAGGGTGAGAGGATCTAATTGCGATGAGTAGCCGATTCCTTGGCTAGCGGTACACATTCATCAATGCTCGTAACCAAGTCGTACTCATGCTGTGTTACTAGGAAAGCAATAAATAACATTAATTAAACCTATCCATGCACTGTAAGGTTTATCCACAAATATCGTCTTTATTGTCGTACACAACTTGTGTTCAGATACAATGTTGCTCAAATAAAGATCCGTTCACTTTAGGACTCCTACTGCGGGCACATGGAAAATATTCTATCTCTGGGGTGATCAATCCGCTAGAGCTTCGCTACTTCTAGCCTATGATTTCAAATGAGGGGAGTGCCGCCTCTTATTTATAGATTTTGTGGCGGACCGCGATATCGTGTACGCGATATCGCAGGGGATGATGCAATATCACAGGGGATGCAATATCACAGCAGGCGCGATATCGTGTACGCAATATCGCGGCTTGTGCATATCGCATCTC